>JAJJWW010009158.1:0-10006 GCA_023531295.1 Papaver armeniacum
TGTTATCGGGTTCCCTTGTGAATTGTTCTTTATCGGCGATAATCTCGATCCTACATTCATTACTTCCTGCAAGACCAAATCCACCTTCTTTCGAATTCAGCACCATCAACTTCATTAGCATCTGCAACTGGTTCTTGACAGCGCCACTACCTTCACAGATTCAACAATCCCTGGCGTGACAACCCCTCTCAATTTCAGCTTCAATTTACCGAACCTTGAATCAAACCACCGATGGCAATGCAAGAATGTTTTTCCATGTAATCTCAAAACTTTTCTTGCTCTTGAGGTGTGTTGTGTTCTTTCCCCGATCCATATCGCACAACCCTACCAAGATTCACCCACATTCTGTTTCCATTTCGAGCTTCCAATTAGTATAGCCACCATTCACTCTATTCCAATCTCAATTATGAATCTCTCACAAATTTACAATAGCTTCTTCTTCTCTTGATCAATTTCCTCAAACCCTTGTTAGCAACAAACATCACAGACCAACAGATCCATCATCTTCTCAACATCACAGTGATCTTCTCTTCCTCTTCAATCAA
This sequence comes from Papaver armeniacum, assembly GCA_023531295.1. NCBI lineage: Eukaryota > Viridiplantae > Streptophyta > Magnoliopsida > Ranunculales > Papaveraceae > Papaver > Papaver armeniacum. Next base: position 546 of record JAJJWW010009158.1, read on the forward strand.
TACAAACTCAAACCAAGTCTTCCCATCTTTAATACCCAAGCTCTATTTCTATTGATGACAAAGTGATTTCATAAACTAGCTTCTACTTTGTTCTTCACGGCAGACCGCCAATCTTTCCTCACCGAATTTCTCGACGAGTGTCTCAACACCAACAGATGTGACCCTAATTGCCTTTTATCACCCATCTCCAAGAACATAACATCGATCTCTCCATTCACGGACCCCATCTCATTTGAATACATCCTCATAGCCATGAACATCTTCTCTCGATTCTATTGCCTCCATCTAACCCAAATTGTCAAGTTTCAACGCAATCTCGGACCCATTCTAGTAATCCATGTCCTTTCGTACCACCTTCTCTCTAACCATCTCAATTCACAGATCGAGCAACTTCTTTCCCTGAATCAATTGCAGCATCGATTCTCGATTCACAGTTTCAACATCAAAGATTCAAACCCTGATTTCTTCTCTTCTCTCGGTTTCACTCAGCGTCTCTCGATTAATGTAAAGAATGACCATGGTCAGCTTCTCACTTCGGAGTGTAGGAAACGAGTAAATGAAACTGATTTCTCGATTTAGGGTTGTGTAATAATTTGTGTGGATGGTTACACCCCAGGGATAGGGATAAGGGTTACCCCAGTGATAAGGACCACCCCACTTATTAGATAAGGGATACCCCAGAGATAATTACACCCTCTGATAAATGATAAGGGGTACCACGATGACAACCCCCTTAGCCTTGACTAGGCCTGGCTTTAGTACTCCTCCAAATTGGGTTGCCCTTAACCTCAATCGGGCTCCATATATCAATCGCCCGTAAAATGACCTTTTTTGCCCTTTTGGCTCAAATTGGGTGATTTCTTCTTTTCCTCCAGTGCGACTCCAAAGTAGCTATAAAACTCAAAACAAGCGTAAAATACATAATTTACAAGAAAAATAACAAAGAAAGCATAAACAATAGATAATAAATAGGATGTATTCTACACCCTATCACTCAACATAAGAAAACTTACGGAGCAGCAAAGTATTTACATAAGAAGTGGATCAGAGAAAGACCTATACTGCGGAATATTCAAAGATTCATTCTATTTTTCATCAATATATTTGCATAATGATATCATAGACTTAATCTTTGTTATCAAAATTTCATTCTATCTTCCGTCAATATTTGCATAAAGACATATAATAGAAATTAACTTTTGACATATATAGGACAACCATAGTTCACGGACGCAAACACACATATCCCATAAAAAATTTGCAATTTATAAAACCAATAAAGATTAATACTGCAAAATCATCTTCCAAATAAACTTTAGAATTTAAATAAATAAATCTAAAGCATTGTGAAAAAGCGGGGGTCCAACAACCACACCTAATATTTCGCTTAGCAATCTGTATGGATAAACTCCAATATACTTTCTAGAGAATCAACTAGACAGTCAGAATCAATCTAGATAAAAAGTATATCAACGAGTTTATATCTCAATCTCTCGATTTGATCTTTACTCAAGCAAATAGAAATCTCATGAGTCTTTACAAAAGAGATAACTTGGATGGTACCAAAGACCAATATCCAAGTGTCAGTCAATTTAAATCAACAACCCAAAAGGTCGGATATTCTAATTGATTGAAAAACGCACAACCTGTGATATTTCAATTATATAAACAAATATAATGCGGAATAGAAATAACACATACACCAGAATTTTGTTAACGAGAAAACCGCAAATGCATAAAAAACCATGGGACCTAGTCCGCATTGAACACACATAATCGTATTGTCGCTACAAACTCTAGCCTACTCCAAATTAACTTCGATATGGACTGTAGTTGAAACCCCAATCAATCTCACACCGATCCAAGCTACAAATGCTTCTAAGCGTAAGATCCTAGCAGATGCTACGTACTTGATTCCCTTAGCCGATCTCACCTGAGAGTTGCTACGACCCAAAGTCGAAGACTTTCATAAACAAATATTATCACCACGTAAAAGTCTATAGTAATAGATAAATCCGCCTCCCACGAATAAACCTATGAGTTTTGTTCCATTTTTTGATAAATCAAGGTGAATAGAAACCAATCAATAACCCGACTTATATTCCCGAAGAATGACCTAGTATTATTGATCACCTCACAATAATCTTAATCGACGCATCGAAAAAAGATATTGTGGAATCACAAACGATGAGACGAAGTGTTTGTGATTTCTTTTCTATCCTGCCTTATCGGAGATATAAATCTCAAGCCAATTATTTCAATTGTACTGCAAATAGAAAACAAAGAAGATTAGATCACACGACTACAATAAAAGTAGTATCTGATCGGCTTCACAATCCCAATGAAGTCTTTAAGTCGTTAACCTGGTTTTAGAAGAAGAAAACCAAAGGTTAAAGGAGAATCGACTCTAGCTTAGCAAACTAGCATCACACGTAAAGTATGAGGATTAGGTTTCCCAGTTGCTAGAGTTCTCCCTTATATAGTCTTTCAAATCAGGGTTTGCAATCAATGTTAGCTTAGTAACAAAGCATTCAATATTCACCGTTAGATGAAAAACCTCGATTACATTCAAGCTAATATTTCTCAACCGTTGGATCGAAATCTTAGCTTGTTACCGTAAAACGAAATGTTTAATTTTGGGTTTATGAACCGTATCCAAATATTAACATTTGTTGGTTCAACAATAGTCAACCAAATGGTTAGCCATATGAACACTCTCATATCAACCATATTCTTCTTACCCATAACTAGTTCAAATGACTCAAATGAACTAGTTAGAGAGTTGTTCAATTGCTTTGATCATATGTAACTACACAAAGACACAATCGAAGCAAAACGGTTTGATTCACTCGAATCGTTCATGAACTTTATAGTCACGGTTTTGCAAAAAGCATTCCTTAGTTTATATAAATATTAGTTCAAGAATAACCGGTTTTAGATATAACCTACTCAAGTTCACGGACTCGGGTTCGCGGACTTAAGCTCATGGAAGGAGTACACAAACTCCGCGAAATTCTCGGGTGAGAATTTCCATTGATTCAGCGAGACTTGGCTTGCTCCACTTCCATTTCACTTGATCAACAAAGTTCGCAAACTTAGGTTCAAGGAATAAGGACTTATACATATATGTGTTTCCACAAATGTCTTATATCCTACCAATGGTTATGTAATCTAAACTCTCATTTCAATCATTGAAACATTCTCGAGAGAATGTTATATAGCCGTTATTCACGTAGACCATTTTTCGTCGAGCAATTTCTAAAGTGATTGAAACATATCATGACTTCACAATAGGTAAAGATGAATTCAAGTTAAAAAGCTTACCAACACATATTTTGAGAAATAGATAGGCGAGTTAAACTCGGCTCGAAATAGCAAATGTGTATAATGAAAGTCTATACGTCTAAACGACTTTTGTCTCAAGAGTAGGAGATAGAGTAAATAGACTTTGAGTGACATATAAGTTCAAGTATCCACACACCTTTTAGTCGATGAAGTTCCACCGGTTCCTCGAGTAGTCCTTCGTATTGTATGATGATTACCATGGAGTTCTTGAGCTCAAATGCACTTTCTATCCTAGTCCGAGACCTTTAGCTACATAGGCTAGAAATCAAGACTTATAGTTTTGATCACTAGCATTGACAAACATGTTTGAGATAGCAATGCACGCTTGAGTTGACCGAGCAATGCTCTAACACATTGCAAGATGAAAACCGTTGGAAATAGCTATGTGTAATCACAATAATTTCTATTCCAAACCCTAGTTATCATTCTTAAAGCACAAGAATGGATTCTCATAAGAAGTTTCCTAGGTAATAAGACAAACTCATAATGCACATACAAGATGATTTGTCCTTAGAGGGTAGAATCAATCTTTTTCTCCCGGATTTACACCAAGAATAGCTACCAAAGGCATATAAAAAGATTTTCTTAACAAAGAATAACATACAAAGTCATTAACGGCCATGCACTATTGATAGGTGTAGAATACATAGTATTTTAGCTATATAGAGTTTATGCTTTCTTTATATTTTTCGTGTGAATTATGTACTTTATGCGTGTTTTTGAGTTATTAGGTACTACGGAGTCGCACGGAGGAAAAGAAGAAGAAATCATCTATTATGAGCAAAAGAAGGAGAAAGCGTGCATTGGAGCGGAAAGGAACAAGGAGAGCGAAAGTGTTCGCCGATTTGAGTGCTATAAGGAATCGAATCAACGATAAGGGGCTGCTAGCTTTGGTTCAAAGGAGAGTTAATGGGCTGCCACTGGGTGACCTATATCCATTATCCGGGTGCCTAAATATCGGCCGTACACGCAACCTTATCACTTTGGTCGTGAAGAAGGAAATCATTCTCATCCCCAATTTTAGTTCATTGTTTCTCTAGAATTCGATGGAAAAAAAAAAAGAGAAGCCTGATTGTTTAATTTCTTCTATCAACATTCGAGAGATTCGGGAGATTGAAGTGGTTACTTGTGCAGGGAGAATGAGATCGAAGAGGATGAACACGAGTGAGATTTGTGTTGATTATTACATGAAGTTGCGAGTGAACTTAGGGTTAAGGAGGTGTGAATCAAATTGCAGGACGGCGATTTTCATGGGTTTAGAGAGTTGGGTTCGTCTTTGAAGTTGAGATTAAAGAAGAAATTAGGTTGATTTACGAAATGATGATTTTTAGTGTGGTGATGATTGAAGCGGATGGGTCTAAAATATGAAGAAGAACTGAGATTCGAGTCAAGAGATGGATTTTCATGGGGCTAAGCTGTTTGTTGGATTCGAGACGAGATGAAGCCGGGGCATAAACAAGGCTTGCCATAAGATGGTTTGGCTTTGGTTGATTGTGATCCGATGGTGATATAATGAATCCGAGGAAGAACATGAATCCGGTGATGATGTTGGTGTTGCCAAGGTGAAGTCGGTGGAAGATGAAATTGCTGCTTGAGCTGGAATGGGTTTCCTGAGCCTCTGTTGGTGCTGGTCAGATATGTTTTGGGAAAGTTGAGTAGAGCCGGATAATGAATGAGCTGTGCAATGGCACATGGTTGCAATGGTGGTTCTTTTGGCTGAGAAGCCCAAAGAAGATTAGATGTATGTGTTAGGTCAAGTGATTCATGTGATCTTTGATATGGGAATGAAATTGCGGTGAGATGGAGCGAGCTTCTGATGTTGGCAGGAAGGAGTCTAAAATGGTTGAGATGTTGGATGGAGTCTTGGTGCACTGGAGGAAGCTAGATATATCTGTAGTGAAGGGTGAGATGGCAACAGCTGAATAGTGACAGCTGAAACTGGTGTTGTTCTTGGGCTGAGATGGCTTGCTGGAGACACTGAGGTGGAGAATGGCAGGCTAAAGCTGCAGTTGAGAGCATAGTTTGAGTCAAGGAAATGTGTCTTGCCCTGGCAATGGTGTTGGAGTTGAGATGTTGGTGTTGTTGGCTGTGTTTGAAATGCTGGCAATGGCAGTTCTGGTGTTTGAAGGTGGTCAGGTGTCAGACACGAAATGGAGGGATGGCTCGAGATGATGTGCTCGATGAGCAAGCAGCCGAGGTGGAGCATATGAAGAGCTTAGATGGAATTTGAAGGCTGCAGGCAAGAGCTGAAATGGGTTTGGTGTTGGTGTTGGAATGTACGCAGAGGTTGAACGAAGCGAGTAGAATGTATGTTAGGTTATAAGGATTATTGAGCCGAAATTGCAGGTTTAGGAGATGGAGCCAACGGTATTGCGGTTGGGGTTTTGGCGGAAGTTTGAAGTGTTGAAAGTCGTGCTGAGCTACTGTGCAGGTGTTGGGATTGAGCAATTTTTGGTCTGAGCTTCAGTCAAGACATGGCAGTGATGTGAGCGCCCGCAGGAAAATCGGAATGTGATATTGAAGTATGGCCTGAGTATTAGAATGTGTGCTAAGAAGATGCAGATGCAAAGCTGAAATGGTGTTTATTTTGCAACTAGGCTAGAGTAAGTTGCATAGCCATCATGACTGGTGCATTCAAGGCCTGATGGTTGTAGGTGAAGCACAATGATTGTGCTACAAGTTCTGGCCAGTGCAACTAGCCCAGCCCAAGGTCACTCGGCTCGCCCGAGTTCCACTTGGATCTAACTCGAACTTTGACCAGTTCGACTCATGAACCTGACTCGGTTTGACTCGGCCCGACTGAGTTGACCCGTTGACCCGACCGTTTCGACCCGTTGACCGGTGACTGGGCGGACTTTGCCGGTCACCTGAACCGATTTCCGGCGATTTTCCGGTCGATTTCCGGCCACAATACCAGATTCCCGGCGACAACTTTTGGGTCATATTTTCTACATGGGTTTCTCCTTCTTACGGGCTTGGTGGGATTCTCATCTAATGGACTTTGAAGACTAGACCTAATTTTAGAAGTTGGAGAAAAGCTATAAAGGAAGGTCTTCTACAACTTATATCATATCTTATTCTTGGAACTTGGAGAGCCGTTTTTTGGTTACATAACTGTGGTTTGCTTTTGTTCATCTCCTTCATTATTCAACTTATATTTTTGATTTAACTCCATAGCTACAGTAGCTAAATTCTCTATTATTGGTTAAGGATGTAGTCCGATTTCTAAAACTTGTGTTTGCTTTATGTATTAGTTTTCTATCTTGATTACCGTTCAATTCTCTACTGTGTTTATGATCACATGATTGAAGTATTGTGATAGGATTATGGCGTTTGATTAGTTAAGTGGCCAATTAATTGAACTTGCATCTTAGTCCATAGCTATTTTAGGGTTTTTCATCAAGCGATAACCTTGAATACAAGTAGCATGATATGTTTACGGTTTGTAGTGATACACTCGTAATCATATGTAGAGTTTGACCATTTTCCGAATTGTTATGTGCAACGCATGACAATTGCATTGATTAGCCTATTTCGAAACTTAATGTCACTAGGAATTGAACTTTATTAGCAAGGCGTTAGGTTATTCTTTTAGGTAGAATTCACATACGCAGCCCTAATGTGTGTGTTGATGAACTTAGGAAATTAATAGATTATCTTGCTCTCTTTGATTCTCTAGGCTTTTGATAACACAAGAGATTAAATCGTAATTCTAATCATATACGCAAGCATGTCTAAGATTGAAGATGAATTCCTTGACCAATATCTCTCTCCATTGATTACTTTCTACAATTTATTTTGCTTTTAATTTGTTTTTATTGCTTAAATAGAAATAAGAAATCCCCCAATTGGTTACTTTAAGAAATTGATTACGAAATAACTACAATCGCCTCTCTCGTGGATACGAACTCTTTCTTATCATATACTTTAGGAAAGTGAAATTATTTTTGACGCATTGTCAAATGATCAGAATTTTGGCGCCTCGTTGTCGGGGAGGCACACGGCTAGTTATTAAGTTTTTAGTTTCTTTTTATAATTTCTGCTTTCATCTTTGCTTTTGTTTCTTGTCTTGTTTCTCACTTGTTTGCGAGAATTGTTTCCGCAGTGTACCTAATCTCACGGCTTCTAAGGATTGGAATTATCCAAGGTGCGGGATAGCTACTCGACGAGGCACAATACTCCAACCAAGTCAAGACACAACGGACGAGCACGAGTTGGAAGTAGGAGAAGAGATTTTCCAACAACAAGAAGAAGGAAAAGAGGTTCCATTCGTAGACGAACCACAAGAAGAAGAAGAAGCTATGGGTGATGCAAATAGTTCACTCAAGGAGTTGGCTTCTCATACAGGCTTGATACACAACAGGGGTGTATTCAAACGAACTCTACTTTTGAGATAAAGCCGGGGTTGCTTAGAGAATTACCAAAATTCCATGGCATACTACGGGAAAAACAGTAATCTACAACTGTAACTTCACAACTCGTATATTTAAGGTTGTGAAAGGTGGTATGTATGACAACTTTTGTCAAACAAAAGTTGTCAATGTATAAAAACGTCCAACTCTTAGGACCAAAGAGGAACAAAGAGTCGTGACGAGAATCAAAATCACAACGTTTTTGTGAAAAGAGTAGTGACCACCTTTAGACTTTAACAACTCATCTCGTTAAGGTAGTGAATAACTATACGACAACACTTATAAGGGTTGTTGAAGATTAAAAATATCATTTGGAATAATGGTGTTTGAGAGATTCGAACACAAGCCAACTAGGTGTTAGCACAAGCCTTGAACCATCCTTCCTTCCTCTCAATATTGGTAGTTTTGTCCTATTTTTTTTATTATTATTATCACAACCCTTATAAGAGTTGTAAAAAAAGGACTTGAAAAAAAAATGAGGAGTGAGGTATTCAACCATCCTTTCACATTTAAATATATGATTATATTTTACATCTACTTTTATATATAAGAAAATTTCAAATTGAGTCTTAAAAAAAGACCAACAAATGCAGCCACTTTGCTCGAAAATACAAGGCATTGTTAAATATAGACACGGTTAAACAACATAGCATAGCAAACCAAAGTATAGAATGTAATATATAGAGTGATTTAAATCTACATTCTAAAGTGACAATATAACAAAACAAACCAAACTTAAGAATATTAACCTTTACTTTATTTATTTTCAATAAGGATAGTTTGGTCATTTTCACAGTCTCCATAATATTTATTGCACTTTTCTAATAAGGGTAATATGGTCAATTTCTGCATCAGTAAGAATTACTTTAATTATTTCGATAAGGTAGTAAGGTCATTTTCACAGTCTCCATAATATTTATTGACTTTTTCCAATAAGGATAATATGGTCAATTGCACAATATATAAGAATTACTTTACTTATTTCCGATAAGGGTAGTATGGTCATTTTCACAGTCTCCATAATATTTATTGCACTTTTTTCCAATAAGGGTAATATGGTCATTTTCACAGTCTGTAACTTTACTATACTTATTTCTGATAAGGGTAGTATGGTCATTTCACAGTCTCCATAATATTTATTGCACTTTTTCTAATAAGGGTAATATGGTCATTTTCACAATCGGTAACATTTACTTTACTTATTTCCGATAAGGGTAGTATGGTCATTTTCTCCATAATATTTATTGCACTTTTTTCCAATAAGGATAATATGGTCAATTTCACAATCGGTAACATTTACTTTACATATTTCCAATAAGGGTAGTATGGTCATTTTCATTGTCTCCATAATATTTATTTCACTTTATTCCAATAAGGGTAATATGGTCATTTTCGATCTGTAAATTACTTTACTTATTTCCGATAAGGGTAGTTTGGTCATTTCACAATTTCCATAATATTTATTGCACTTTTTTTTCAATAAAGGGTAATATGGTCATTTTCATGTCTACGTAAGTGAATTAATTTATTTATTTAGGTAAATGGAAATCATTCTTACCAAGTTTAAGGTTTAGAATATTCCGAAGGAATCTTACATGTAAATGGATGGATTCATCGTTTTTACCATGTTTGACTTATAGTATTCCACTAACTGTGTTTCGATCTAGGACCCAAGGTATGCGTACATTATGCGAGGAATAGGGT
>JAJJWW010009159.1:0-50416 GCA_023531295.1 Papaver armeniacum
GGTCATCTTCAAAACCCCAATATCTCACACTGAATCCTAATTCTCTTCAATGATTCCACCCTTTTCTACCTGCTAAACCTTTTATCCACCGGCCCGTTAACGATGTAGTCTTTAAAAGTGACTGGGATAGGTCTGATTTGATGTTGGTATTTACTTTAAAAACCCTAATTTCATGGTGATGCAGATTTTCTATTTCAACACTCTGTGATCTCTTCAATAGAATTACCCTCTAATTCTGGCAACCTTTTTAAGTCTGAAGAACTTGAATCTACTGATTTGATGGTCATTTAATTGGATCTGATAAATCCTCAAAATTGATGTTGGGTTTACCCATAGCCGAAATTTCATCATGAACATCAACTTTCAGCTCGAGTCAGACGGCGAGTATTCAGCTCTAGCGGGTCCTCACTTCAAGTACCAAGAAATCACTGTTCATCCTTTCTGGTTTTGCTGTTTGTTCAGACCCTTTTAAAAATCCTTCTTTATGATCATACTAGATCTTTACCCGTGCCGTAACGGCACGGGGCATGGCGTTGGTCCATTTTGAATATTGCGTTCCAAAAACTTATCAACTCATTCCTCTTTATTTGGTCAACAGAATTCACTCTTTGGCCTAAAATTATGAAACGGGTTTGTAAGGTCCAGCGCCTCCATAGTAATGTCATTCCTCCTACCACAATTACATCAAGTGTTCAAAATTATGTTTTAAGGATCATCATAATACATCAGTAATTTTGTAGGACCTCAAATTATCATATCATATCATATCAGCAAGTGACTAAGTGTATTCTTAAGTCGGACAAATCAAACAGATTAAAGATACTAAGATTACCATGTAGAAAAGGAGCTACACCTACATCGAATGCGAAGAATGAAACATGCGTACCATATGCAGAAAGGGAAACACAAGTAAAACAAAATGCATCGACATAAAGAAACATGATTGACAATTCCTAGTATTTTTTTATTCGGCATCAGCTCCCTTGTCATTGAACTCTACTAATCGATATCCTCCATAGAAGTGTCCCAGTACTTCTCTTTGATCGCACATTTCCCATCACATCTGTTAGACCTTTCATCTCATCTCCTTTCCTTTGTTTTTGTCAAGTTGTCGATCCTCCAAACAGGCTTAGAATAGGATCTTATTGCATCCAAATAGTATTTTGGTAATCAAATGGATGATACAAATTTTTCAATGTTTCATGTGTTTCCTATTTTTTCATAGCACTCATTAGAATTGCTGTTTATAACTGCACCCATTACGTTATATGGGAAATCTATGCTAACCTTTGCGATTAAATCTTCAACATACAATTGTGCCTGTGTTAGTCTCTCTTGATGAACGCTTTTGTAACTCCAAAAGTGTTGTCCTTGTTATCTCCTTATGTTTCTATCCGCACTGGAATACAATCCGCGATGCACGGGACCTCGTACTAACCACCCGAACACATCCGCACTCCTTGCTCCTGTCCCGATATAAGTTATATGCCCATCGACATTTTCCTTATCCGTTAAAGTCATTTTCCTTTGTAAAGTCTATGTCATTTATGAATTTAAATAGCTAAACTGTTTCATTTGGACCAAGTAATCTTGAATGTCCCAACAATTCTTCCGCCGAGTCCCTTTTGCATGGAATATTGCCTTATCCGTCCCATCCGGGGTGACTATTATTGTCAAATGTAGTCTGTAAAAGTATCGATTAGTATAACAATGTCTTTAAGTCCATATTATTTTTTTTGGAATACACAAATTAAAATAACATTAATATTACGTTGGGATTGGAGGTCTTGTGTTTGAAAGCACTTTGGACACCGCTTCCGTGCCTTCTTTCCTCAAAATCCTTGTATGCAATTCGGACAAGGTATGTAGCACCAATCATCGACCGAATTGAGTTATTTCCATGATGTTGTCAATGTTTCCGACATTGTTAAAATCATATAGGCAAATACTGATATTATCAGCTCGTTATATTTGATGCTTCCCAAAAAATAAATTAAAATGTTACATTTTCTAAAGTTAACAAATGATTGAAAACAGCCCATTCTTTGTTGCGATTGCATGCACCCTACCACTCATTGCATGTTTAGGCGGTATGGTTAGTATGCTTAATATAGTTGTGTGCCCTAATGATGTTTAAACCTACACAGGTCATAATAACCCGCAAATGCGGTGTAAAATAACCCGGGTACCGGTTCGTCTATTTGGACCTTGCATCTAGGGCACCAATGGTCCCATGTTTACCACCAATTTAGTTGTGCAATTGTGACACCCTAGGTAGTACCATCCGCTCTCGGCGGAAATACCAATAAGCCGTGGCACGCAGTTTTTTTTTTGTTTAGTAATTGAAAACAACAGAATACGCTTAACTAATTAATTTGAAACATAACCGCGTAATATTATGTGGCGAGTGAAAAGGTTAGTGCGGAGTTGACCATACATTGTACCGGATTCCCACTTTGTTTCCTGCAATTCGGAAATCGTCTTCTTGGTGTCAAGAACGGATTGGTTTGCCTTGATTGTACCCGGCTCTAGTCGGGAGGGTTATTTCACGTGGCGGTGTTTGGTGGGAAGACCTGCGCGAATATGAAATGGTAAGCTACGGCACTATGTTGCTTTTGTATGTAAACATTAGAAACCGTGGGAGTGTGAGAAAAATTACACCTTTTTCTAACATGCAAAACATCGAGATGTCCAGGTCAAAGTAAATTTTAGTAGCATTAGTCGACAAAAGAGAGGCCCGGCACGGAAATTCACGAGAGGATAATTTAATATACAGAAAGGAACAACGGTAACTCTGTTTACATATTTCACTATTACGATAAACAAACTTTAGGTACCCAAATACTTCTTGACATAGGCACCAAAGAAGCAGCCGTACGATGGGATTCGAATTCATTTCATAGGTTTCAAGGTTTCCGGTTAACTCTCGAAGTTGAATCACCCCATAGTGTGACCTTTAGTTTCATGCCACCGTTATCGGATGAGACATGTAATCGGTGAGTCAGGCTTTTTCACCCAAGACATTCAAATATGCGTAACTATAAAGCGTTTATCTGGAATTTAACTCGATGCTACCTTATGCTTTCGAGTGTTAGTTCGCGCATGAAACATGTATCACGAACTTCGCTTAAGTTGTTGCAAGTTTGTGTGGTCTGGTTAACACACCTACAACATCCGAGCACACAAAAGCAAGGAAATATTAGTTTATTGTGTTTTTTTAAGCCGCAGTCAATTTGCTATGTATTTACCAAGTAAGGTAGGTGTTGTTGCTATCACTGCAATTGCTTCAAACTCCGTGAAAAATAATTTGTGGCGCAGAGGAATGGCTGGGGTAGTGGGCTCAAGGGGAGTAACATCGTATTCTAGTTAAAGTACGCGCGTAGTCATTCAGGCGGGCGAAACATTTTTTTCTCAATCGCAAATGTCAAATTGGTAAGACCAAGCAAACATCCTCTTCCAAAGAAAGTGGTTCAAATTTCCGGATGTACTTTTTTGAACAATTGCGTGCATCAAATCATCCCGAGATAAAATAAGGTAATAATCGGACATAAAACACACCCAAATAAGGAAAAGCAATGATGGCGGATGGAAGGAAAAACTCACGGCGTCATCTAAATAGAGCAAATCTAGGTCGGTAACGTCATTATTTCTCATGAAGTCCGGCTAGGTGCCACATTCGGACGATGCGAACTCGGGCCATCCATGGTCCAATACCATTTTTAATTTGAAACTCTTTCAAAAGCCGAGGATTAGGAACTCCGCACGGCCACGAGCTATGCACCACCGCAGAAGACATCCCGACAACCTACCCGACCGACAAAAGCCACAACTAAAGTTAGATTATTTTTTTAAGATAAGGGAAGAATATCAACAAACTATGACAACTTACGACATGCTGCAAAAGCTACACACACGGAATTACTGTGGCCGAGAATTTGATAGAGAGGGAAGATGGAGGTAGATGGCCTCGTAAATGCGACTTTTGAGTGTGATGTGCCTTTGAAAAATCAAGCGACCTTTATATGGTGTGAACCTCCTCATTCTTTCAATGCCAAGACAATCAAGGGATCAGAAAAAATGAAACGGTTGCAGTATTAATCATATACCACACGAATTAAGATTGAATCCGATTAATTTATTACATAAAGGAAAATGAAAGGCTAAAAGAACCTTGAAGATTGTAACCACTTGAGGCTAAAAAAAAAAAGAAAAAAAAAAGTAAATAAATACACAAGGCAGTTATGCATCATGACGGAACGTAATCGGGTTAATAAGCAAATGACAGGGAACACCGATTGCCCGACCAATTAGGTCAAAATTACACGGACATAAACCTTTGTCAAAATCGGCGGAAACCTTGGTTTAATTTGGACGGATCTGTTCGATCGATTCAAAAAATTAAATACAAATAATAAACCAAAATCAAATCAAACAAAAATTACATACAAATAATCAACCAAAATCAAATTAAAATACAAACAACAAACTAAAACCCGTATTTCGGGAATCGAGAACCAATCGATCTGACTCACTAAAATTTAACATGATACGGCTCACCAATCAATTGCGTCTCCGTTAATTTTGTGACCGCACCACCGATCGATCAGAGAGCTAGAGCTAATCTGAGTCTTGCAACCGAACTAAACCAAATCTCAAAATCTAGGAAAAATTCCCATGACCAACATGAAGGAAGACTAAGAACCAACTCTGGGTTAGGGTTTGTTGAGCAGCCCTAGGAAACGACCGAAGGACCACGCTACATTACAAGCTAACAAAAGCTTTGTCACACGTGCGGGTAATGGGTGTGGTCTGCACAACCACGACCATAAATTTATCTTTGACCAGAATAAATCCTGGCCACCACTCAGATAGGCTAAGTTAGCCAAACTATGCTTTATACTTGAGATTTATTATCACCATTAGTAGAATAATTTATATATTATCATTTTTAATTTTAATTTTACATTTAATAAAATATTGTCATGGCAAATTAATAGAGTATTTATTATGAAGAATTATGAAACCTTAATGACAAGATAAATTTTGTCCTTTAGATGCATTTCTAATCCCAATCACAATCATCACTTATGACAAACGATTACATCCCTAGATTTATCTCTTGTGAGGACAAATCTGAACCGCCACTCAGATTATTATTTATTATCCCAATCACAATCATCAATTATTATTTATTGATGGAGATATGTATTAATATTAATTAAGGTATATTTATGATGTAAAATTAATAAATCATTTATCATGAGAAATTAATGAGACATCAATTAATAAAACACTTATACTAATTTTTAATATTTAAGTTGAACAAACCATGACCATAGATTTATTTTCTCTCTAGACAAATCACTTATACTAATTAATAAAATACTTATACTAATTAATATTTAAGTTGAACAAACAACCACTGTTGATTTATCTTTTCTATCAATTCCAACCAAGGTGGAACAATGGTTAGAGGCCACTCTTATGACACAATAGGTCATGAGTTCGAACATCCCCGTTATAATTTTTGAAATTCCATATCTTGACTTGAGTATTCATTTTTAATTCATAATATTGGAATGAACACCACGTGTGCGACTTGTAGGGTGTGGCACGGAGAACCACAGCCTTTGATTTATCTTTGCCACGGATAAATCCTGACCACCACTCAGATAGGCAAAGTTATCCAAACTGTGCTTTATACTATTGATAATGAAGTGGCTTTATGAGATGTTAACAGGTAAGCCTAAAACCTTGTTTTCTAGCTGTAACCAATTCCATCCCATTTTTTACAACTCCATGTTTTCCTCTTATAGTTTTTTCTCAGAATCAAAACCTATGAAAGTTTTTCCTCAAAAAATATATAATTTTTAATAATCAAACCCTAGGATGTCTTCTATAAATACTGCCTAAAACAAATCCTTTCTTCATTACTCCTTATCCCCTCTACTTTAGTTCCTTGCCTTTTTGTTTTCTCATCCTGCTCTGTATCCCTTATGTTGCTTGCTCTATGTCTAGCCTTTCTGATAGAGATGTTTCCTTCTCTGATTTTAATTTTCTTAATGCTAGGAATGGTTACCTTCCTGATAGTCTATGGCAACATCAGCTGGTTGGTTGTTTTTTAACAAAAATGAACAAAAATTCTTACTTTCTAAGCAAAGCTCTTAAATATAGATGGAAGCTTTCTGGTGAAATATCTGTTAGCAAGCTTGGTAGAGGGTACTATCTGATTAAATTTGAATCTGGTAATGAAATTTTTTATGTCCTTAGGCAAGGAACTAGAGTAGTTTATGGGGATACTTTCCTTTTTCAACCTTGTGATTTTTCAGTTCTTCCTGAAAACTTTGAAATCAATTCTGAAACCTTTGAAATTTCTCTTCACAAGCTTTTCCCTGATCAGACTAGAATCCCTAATGTCTTTCAAAACACCCAAAATTTTGGAACTCTTGTTGCTTTTGATGACCCTATTCACTACCTCAATGGTTACAGCACCATGAAAATTAGGCTCAAAATAGACATTACTCAACCACTCATTTCTGGTACAAATGCACCTAATGATCGAGGATATACCAATTGGATAGATTTTATCTATCAAGAGCTTCCAAGACTATTTTGTAGACACTTTCGCAGGCTAGGGCACGAACGCAAGGACTGCATTGAGATTTACTTGCTCAATTTTCAAAATATGTTGCTCCAAACTCCTACTGAAATACCTCCACAGCCTGTTATTAGAGCCTTGGGACCATTTATGGAACTTGATTATGATGAAGACTACCATCAGGAAATGCTTTTCAATGTTGATCTCGAAGACCCTGATCCAGATTGGAGTGATTGGGGATCAATTCCTTCCAGAACCTCTGCAACCTCTGATCAAGACAAGTCTACTGTCTCTTATTTCGACGGGGAAGGTTACCAGATACCAGGATTTCACTCTGACACTTCTTCAGACCAGTCAAAACCATTCTCAGAAGCAATGATACTGGAAGAAAACAACATCTTTGAGGAATTGAGCACTGAGCTTTTCACTATTTCCACTTCTCTGCCTACTGAAATACATCAGCCTTTCAGTCCTTCAATTTTTCTAGTCTCAGATATTGAGGAATCTGAACTTGTATCAGATGTTGACCTTCCAAGTCCAGCACTAAAAAGCATGAACCCTGAGCAACAATCCTACCTCCACAGTGCAGGCATTAGCACCTCCTCAGCACCAGATGCATTAAGAACAGTTGCTGATGAAGATATTGCCCAATGGATAGAGGTTTATCAGCCAACCAAAAGGTTCAAACATGACACGGTGTAACTAAAAGCTGATGCACCCTCTATCAATTCCATCATCGGCACATTCAATTTGTATTCTATTGAAGAAGGCTTTACAAAGTCACCCTCTACTGCACCACCAGAAGCCACGTAATTGATAATACCAACATTCACCACCCCCCACCCCCCCTTCAGACTATCCCGATGCAACAAAGGCACATTCAAGGGCCGGTGGATATATCTCTATATCTCTATATATCTCCTTTTTTGATTCACCTTGTTCATATTCATCCGTCAAATGTCTGTTTAATATGTGTGTTTGTTTCTGATTAGTTGTTTAGGTTGAGGGTTTCTACCTTTTTGGGTTGCTCAGTATAAATATCAATGTTAATATGTTAAAATCTGCTTCTGTTTAGTATAATTTTATTAAATCAAGGATCCCGATCCTTCTCTAGCTTAGTTTACTAGCTTGTTAAATACATATATGCTATACATATTTCTCTGATCTTACTAATTTTATTGCTTAGTCTAATAAGTTCTGTCTCCGAACCTTATAGTCTGCATATTATCCCTATCTTGTCTAGCTTATCTGATATCCTGGACTGTACCTGTGTGCTAACACTTCTTTTATTTAGTTTATAATTCTGTATGCTTTCTGTACTCTCATTATTTCTGACTGAATTGCTTTGTTATACAATCATCTCTTTTTGCATAACTACTCTGTTATAATTGTACCCTACTATATTCTTGACTGTCTTATTGACTGTCATATGGTTTGATCAAACCTTGTGTCAAATAGAAATCTGTTATCACCTAATTTCACATCATAGTTTTCTTTTTCATTCTAGCAACCTCTGAAAAATATTTTATCTTATAGCTTCGTCCTTTGGTCTTCTTTAGCTACTTTTTACGCTTTTTTCTGACATGCAGTTTAATTCTGGGTACTGCCTTATCTTGCTTCCATCTCTAGGGTAATCGGCTCAGTTATAATTTTGTTTGCTCCATACATTCTCAATCTAATTGTGTATATTGTGATTATTGCATCTAGTTTAACTCAATAAAAATATTTTGAATTATTCTGGTCTCTTTTTCCATCTCAGTTTTGCATCCTTGATCACTGCACTTTAAGCCCGACATGTGTTTGATACTAAATGCAAATTGACCTTAACATATACCCACCTCTTGCAAGCATTGTCAGAAATCTAATTTGTAAGTATTATTCTTCCAGAAATTTAGATTTCCTTACACGGTCTTTTGGATTAGCTCAGTAATTCCTCTTTTAGTTTATAATTGATTGCATCCTTTTGTATTTGTTTTCTTAGCAATACTTCTCTAAGATTTCAAGTATGAATACAAAAATTTAGTCTTATAAGTCTTCTTTTCCTTTCATAATCATAGTTTATCTTTTACCCTTAAGCCATGATGTTACTATTAACAGACCTCTGCTGAGTTCTCAGCTTCTTAAATTCAGTTTATGTAGCCCATTTGAACTTTACTGGTTTTTTTAACAATTCCTCAAATCTTTTATACCGTGCCTTGTTTCTTCAACTTGTAAATATAGAATTCTCAAATCATTGTCTCTGTATGGTTTTACAGCTTTAAACACTTTCGATTTGTACGACTCCTTCTTTTTCACAATAATTCATGTTGATTAATTTAGATTTCCCAGTCTAACCACTTCTTATCTTAACTAGATGACCGCTGCCACGGTGGGAAGGCCGACCGAAGAAAAAAGGAAACACTATTGCAATTGGACTGTAAAAGAAAATTTATAGCTAAAGTGAAAATATCATTTTTCTTGAAACAGAGAGAGTACATCGTTTTATTAGTTGCAAAAGAAAATTAGTTGATGCATAAAACCAAAATATGGTTACATAAAAGTATTATGTATCCTTTTGTGGTAGTTTACACAATGGATCTCCATTTTATTTTCAAAATTGTGCCTAAAATAATAAATATTTTTCCAAATTTTTTGTAAAAACTCTAAATTTAATATTGTTGTTTATACTCATTGCGTAGATTTTTTTAAAACCTTTCCAACGAGATAAAATTTGTAAAATTTCAAGGCACGGATTTTTAGATATGTTATATTAAAGTTTGGTTGTCAATTATACCCTTAGAGAAATATGATACATAAGGAATTATAATAAAATTTGGCTCTTATATCTACTTGCCCTTCTTTTTTGGTTTATTTACGAAAATGTCTAGTATCTTACTGCCCTTCCTCTTTGGTTTATTTACAAAAATGTCTAATACCTTAGTGCCCTTCCTCTTGGGTTTATTTACGAAAATATCTAAATGAAAAAAAGAAATAGGCTTGATACCTTTCATATTCCTGGCGAGATTGGGGTATACTCAAACTAATTGGGGTATACCCAATAAGACAAAATATGGTCATTTTGAAGTAAAACCGAGCCACCCCTTAACCTTGTATTTTCAAAATGGCAAAATTACCCTCGTTTAATTAACACTAAAATTTTGATTAGATTATTTAATTAAGTTTAAATTAATTGAATAGATTAAAACTTATGAATTTTAAGTTATGAAACTTTGTTTTTGATTGAACTTTTGTGGGATGATTATTGATGATTTTTTTTTTTTGTTGAGAATATCTCTTGCAACGAAAATGAAGCACACAACCGAAATACTTCGAAAAAGGGGATTGCAAATATGTTATATGAAATCATACTCAAAATCAAATAATAAATCAACACTTTCGAGTTCAAAATATGAAAAGTCGGCAAGATCTTCATCGTTGAGCTCCGTGATAAAAAAGTGGCCGGCAAGCTCTTCATCGTCGACTTCTCGCCCAGAAGCCAAAAGTGGGCCGGCAAGTTCTTCATAGTCAACCCTTCTACCAAAAGTGGCCGGCAAGATCTTCATCGTCGACCTTGCCGACTTTTGTTTTTTGACATACGAGTGAGATGATATAAAAAAATTTATTGGCGTGCAAGGTATTCAAAAATACCCTTCCATTTGTTTTGGCCGGCGAGGTATTCAAAAATACCCTTCCATTTGTTTTTGGCCTAGGCAAGGTATTCAAAAATACCCTTCCGGCTGTTGAAATTTTTTACGTCAGCCGCCATGGTGTTATGAAAAGTCAACAAGATATTCATATCACGACCTTGTTTGGCCAAGACACGTAAATCATAATTTTCGATTTCTAACCTAATATAACAATCAAATCACACAACACAATGATGGGTTTGAGTTTAAACATCATTTATAGTCTTCTTTTATTTGGTAGAGTCAACAATTTTTTTGAAAATCAAAGTTGAAGATTTTTATATGGCTTTGGTTGATGGAAGATGAAGATGAAGAAGAAGAAGAAGAGAAGAAGATGAAATGAAGAGAATAAAAAACTGATTTAGGGTAATTAAGATTATTAATGGGTAAGGGTAGTTTTGTAACTTACCCATTAGGCCTCCCCCTAAAACCCACAAAAAGTGTCCCTTTAAAATTGGGTATACCCCAATTAGTTTGAGTATACCCCAATCTCGCCAGGTTCATATTGGAGGGATAGTTTGGATATTTCGGGGGTATGACATCAAATCCAATCTTTTTTGTTAAATTGGAAAAAAATGTCACGCTTCATATTGACACAAAGTCACCATATATAAAGTCCTCCCTCGCTTCGCTCGGTCGGCCTAATTATACAAATCTCCTTTATTCTCATTAAGCCCAATAAAACCAAATTTACCATCTCCTCAAAGCCCATTTAAACCTACCTCAAAACCGAACCTAAACCTTTTCTTTCCTCTCGGCTACATAGCACTTTTAAACTAATTTTCCATTGTCACTATGAATATTATTTCATGGAATTGTCAAGGCATTAACCTCCCACCCTCAATTCAGCATCTGAAAGGATTATTTACTCTTCACAAGCCTAGCATCCTATTTCTCTCTGAAACCTTAGCTAACGAACAACACATAAGAAGATTAACACAATCCCTTCAATTCAATAACTACTTCAACATACCCAAAATTGGAAGACGATGAGGACTATGCCTAATGTGGGAGGATAACCTAAACATCCAAATATTACTACATTCTCAAAACTTCATCCGCACAAAGGTTACACCCCCACTTCCAGAACAACCATGGTTCTTCACGGGCATCTATGGCCCTCCACATCCAGACATAAGGAAAAATATGTGGCAAGATTTTCCAACAATCTTCAGCAATATCAATCCATCCACACCATGGCTATTGATAGGAGACTTCAACGACGTTTTAAACCAATCCGGAAAAAAAGGAGGAAGGCAAGTGACATATGCTCAATCTCAACCGCTTCTCACTATGATGGACCAGATGGGTTTTATAGATTTAGGATTCCAAGGAGATCCATACACTTGGAGAAACAACCAATTGGGGCAAGATAATATCCTGGAAAGATTATATAGGGCTCTAGCAAACCAACTATGGCGAACGGCAAACCCCCATGCGGAAATTACTCACCTTCCAAGAATAGCATCTGATCATGCTCCAATACTTCTTCAAAAAAAAGCAATAGATTGGCAAGGAACAAAAAACTACAAATTCGAACACCTCTGGCTCTCTCATCCCAAACTTAAGCAAATAGTCGAATCAGCTTGGGAACAACGAAAAGATAGCGAACCTACACTCAACCTCCAATTAAAGCTCATTACAACAGGACAAACTCTCTTAGAATGGAACAAAGAAACCTTTGGTCATCTAACAACAAAGATCAAAAAATCGACAACCAAGATAAAGAACGCACAACACCAATGTGCATCCCAAACAGGCTCAGATCTAGAACACTGGTTAATTCAAGAAAAATAGCTGAGAATAGAACATGAAGAACTATTACAATGTCATGCGACATACTGGCAACAAAGATCTAGAATTCAATGGCTTCAATCAGGCGATCTCAACACAACCTTTTACCATACTAAAGCTACCATCCACAGAGCTTGCAACAATATACAACAACTACAAGACACACAAAACAACTGGATTAGCAAAAAAGAAGACGTTATTCAAATCATTCTGGATCACTATTCTCAGCAATATACGTCCCCGCCGACAGAAATAAATAAAGATCTTTTTGCAAACATCAGTCCAAGGTTGACTCCTAGACAATCAGACCAACTTACGAAGGAAGTAACTATAGAAGAAATCAAGCAAGCATTTTTCTCCATAAATTCTGAAAGTGCTCCGGGTCCGGATGGCTATACAAGTAAGTTTTTTAAAGCTTTCTGGGAAACAAATTAACCTACCCACAATTGATAGCAATGGTTAGAGCTTTCTTTAATAATCTTAATATGCACCCTCTCATGAATCACACAAACATCACACTAATACCTAAAGTAGACCACCCTTCAAAACCTTCACAATACAGACCAATCGGACTCTGTAACGTCACATATAAAATCATCTCAAAAATATTGGTCAACCAAATTAGACCTATTCTCCCTTTTCTAATAAGCCCTTTCCAGATCGCTTTTATACCACAAAGATCAATTCACGACAATATAGCAATTGCAGGGGAACTCTTTCATAATATCAGAACCTCAAAACCCACCAAAGACCCAAAAATAGCTCTAAAATTAGACATCCAAAAAGCATATGACAGCCTAGATTGGGGATTCATCAAAACTTCTTTTACAAAAATCGGATTCCCATCAGCCTTTATAGAATACATTATGCTATGCGTCACGACAGTTACTTACTCCATCAAAATAAATGGTACACCACATGGATACATAACACCAAGTAGAGGTATTAGACAAGGAGACCCACTTTCGTCCTATATCTTTATCATATGTGATGAAATCCTATCTACAAACCTGGGATACCTTCAAAACAAAAAATTAGTTCCAGGACTTAACATATCACAAAAAGCACCTCCCATAATTCATTTAATGTATGCGGATGATCTCCTAATCACGTATAAAGCTTCAGATCAGAGCAATCAACACCTTAAAAACATGCTACAAGCATATAGTTCTTCTGCAGGGCAAGTAATTAATACTTCCAAATCAGTAATCATCAATCACCCTAATTTAAATCCAATCAAAATAAATGATCTTCAACAATTCTTTAATATGCCAACTTCTTCAAAACCCCCAATCTATCTAGGCATACAGTTTAAACAGGGAAGATAATCCAATAGAAATTTCGCTCCCATTCTACAAAGATTAGCCAGAAAAGCAAAAGGATGGATGACAAAATGCTTAATGTCGGCAGGAAGACTCGTTCTCATCAAAACCTCCCTAACCCCAACCTCAAATCACATAATGCAAACACAAAACCTACCCATAAATATACACAAACAAATAGATCGTATAACCAGGAATTTTTTCTGGAGACATGACTCAACAACCAAAAAACTCCACCCTATAGGATGGGATAAAGCGACAAAACCAATAACCGAAGGAGGATTAGGAATAAGAAAAAGCGCTGATCATAATAAAGCCCTTCTCATGAAGAGAATTTGGAATTTGCATGAACAACCTAACTCTATATGCGGAAGTCTATTCAGTGCAAAATACTTTAATGAACAACCAATTCTACAAGGAAACATCTCCATTCCTTCATATTCCAGTCCTCAATGGAGACAACTCGCATCAATTATCCCTACCATAAAAAATTTAATTTTCCATCGTATTGGAAATGGGTTATCAACACCAATAGAAGTTAATTGGATCCCACACTCTCCAAAAATAGATCCAACACATTACTACCCAATCCAAATGGTAGCAGATATCATCGACCCAATCTCCCACTCCTGGAATCATGAAAAATTGAACACCTTTCCCAATCAAATATTCCAAAAAATAATCAACATCCACCTTCCACAAAACAATACCCCAGATAAAATTATCTGTCCACACTCAAAATCCGGAAGCTACACCACATCTTTAGGATACAAATGTCTAACCCATGGTCAACCAACCCACACACCTCTACAGCCTACCAAATTCTTATGGACTCTACCATGTCCACCAAAAATTCGGCTTTTCTTGTGGAAAGCCATCAATGAAGGACTACCAACCTTCTATCTCTTACATCGAATCCATTTGACCAACTCAGACATATGCCCAAGATGCAATACTGACACGGAACTAGCAAACCACATTTTAATTCACTGTCCAACAGCAGCCACTTCCTGGAACAACTTATTCAATCAACTTACAAATTCACCACACACCAACCATAACCAGACCTTCACAATAACTCCACAAACAACTATATCCCAACTACTGCAAAAACCAACTTCAACTTTGACAATATCATCCTTCTGTTTTCTATTCTGGACCTTATGGCTATCCAGAAATGATCTAATTTACCAACAAAAACAAACGACGTCAGAAGAAATACTAGCCTGGTCACAAAAACTACAACAAGAATATTCATGGGCGCAACACGCTTCACCACCAATCATACCAGGAGCTACACCAACAGTCAACCACCTAATAACAGATAAAAGAATATCAACAATATCGGTAGGCTGGTCCGTCCCGAATATCGACTGGATTAAAATCAACACGGATGGAGCAGCCAGGGGCCACCCGGGATTTGCAGGGGCGGGATTCGTCTGTAGAGACTCGGAGGCACGAACGATAATAGCTATGGCTCAACCTCTAGGAATTACGACTGCACTAACTGCGGAAACTTGGGCCTTACTATTGGCATCAAGAACAGCTACAGAGAGACAATGGCCTAGAATTCTCTTTGAAACAGATTCGGAGAACCTCCTGCGTTTCATTACATCAACTACCATACCACCTTGGCACATAATAGAAATGATTTAAGAAATAAAAAATAGATTTAGGCAAATCCCGCAAGTTGCTATACAACACAATTACAGGGAAGGAAATCAAGCAGCGGACGGATTAGCAAATCATGCAATGGAATAGAAGCCAAACAGAAACTATTCGACCAAAATCTGGGACCGTGCAATCCCATCTTTTATCAGCCACATTTTATTTCAAGACTCGGTGGGTACCACATACCCACGACAAGTTGTAATCTAAGCTTTCTTTAATAAATATATGCTTCAAAAAAAAAAAGAATAATATTATCATGTAGCGTGGTCACGATTAGATAATAAAATAAGAAACTGGAGATTAATGAAATAGAAACCAAACTAAACAGAGCCACGTAACTTCTTTTTTTTCTTTTTCACTAGTATAGATACTTATGCGCGAAATGCGCCTGAAGTTAACATCTCGTTTCGTTAAATTCTATTGTCTTGGTAAATAACGGTCAAAGTGAACACTCGGTCAACGATCAATGTTAAGTGGTGAAAACTCATTTCATGTTAATGTGCAAAAGTAATCACAAATAAACTTGAATTTATCATTTAATAATTTTTCAATCATAAATATCCTTTTACATCAAGAATTTGTATTCATAACTCGTATTTTTCTAAGACAAAAAGACTTCTTTATACACAACATTCTTTGTGTATGTTCCCTTCTTCTTTGCAATGGTGCCTTTAGCAACTAATACTTTCGTGTTGCTACTTGACACTCCTCTCGAGAGAGCAACGCACGATGTTTGTTACCACGAGAAATTAGACATCAGACGTCTAACTTCTAAGATAGAATTTTGTAATATGAGAACAAATTATGAAAGAAGATATTAAAGAACCTCAAGTAATCGGTATACTCACGCTATGATACGAACGGACCAAGGAAGATAGAAAAACTAATTAACACCTAACCAAATTGTACCACTGATTGTAAGAATTTTTAGTTATATTTTCTAAATTTTTAGGGTTCATGGATTGTTGGTAAAACAAAGATGATAATTTAATTTTCTTTCTAACTTGTGGAATAACGCATGTGGTTAGTAAGGATATTTTAGACCAAATAAAAAATATATACCTAGTTCTACCTAGTTAGTGAGTTCGATTATGATTTTTGCTCTCCTGCATCACATTTTGCCTCTCTAACAAAAATCTTTTCTTCCTCCAGAGTCAATTTAACCTGGCGAGATTGGGGTATACCCAAACTAATTGGGTATACCCAAATTTAAATGGACATGTGCCCTTACTAAGGGGAAGTCAAAACAGGATGAAGTTACTTTAGTACCCCCGCACTAATTAACCTAAAATTAAACCCTAAACTTAAAAACTAAAAATGTTTAATCTTCTCCAATCTATCTTCTCTAATCCTCTCTCTTCTCCTTCCTTCATCTTATTCCATTAACCAAAATCAGCAAAAATTTAAATTTTGATTCTACAAAAAAATGGTTCGATCCAAAGAGAAGAGAGAGATTCAATAAAATACGAGAAGATCCAATCCGAGGGAAAGGTAAGGAAAGTTGGAACTAGCAAACCCGAAAATCCAACCCCGAGAATGTTGAAAAAACCTCCACCGCTGAAAGAAGATTGTAAGTGATTTCTAAAACTCAACCCATTATTCTTATGTGTTATATGATTGTTATATTAGGTTTAGAAATCGAACATTATGATTTTCTGTGTTTTGGCTCTGCAAGGCCGATAATTTAAAACCATGCCGACTCTTGTTTGTTTTGTAAGCTACCTAAAGATGGCACGGATGAATAACCTCACCGACTTTTCATAGCAGCCATGGCGACTGCTAGACAATAACCAGGGGCCGACATGTAGAGATATTAAACAAACAATGCCGACTTACGTATAATGACATTGTCTTGAAATTTTACACCCGACATTAGGTCACAATAACTTGATTTTCCTTAGTTAATAGTCGGCATCTTCTTGAAAAAAACCATACCGAATGTATTAGTCGGCATCATAGATGAATAAACCTTGCCCACCAAGTGTTGGTCAAGATTGTATGATTGTCGACTCTTGCCGACTAGTAGGATGACCAAAATCATATTTCAATGTGTAACAATTTTTATCTCTCCTCGCTTTATGTATGGGTATGGTGAGGAATTGATTATTTTTTTCTAAGAAACAAGGAGAACAGAATTAATGTTCATTGTTTCCCCATACACGTAGTGGAAGGGAGAAGAAAAATTGTTATCCAAATTCATGAAATGTACCGACCAAAATCGTATGTTCAGCATTGTTGTTTGTTTTTTATCTTTTATTTGTGCATTGTTTAGGTTCCTAGAGGAAAAAAAGAAGATCTACCTTGTACGGTAATTGCGTAAGAGCTATTAAAATTTATCAATAAATTTATCCCAATTTAGAAGATCCTAAAGATGAAATCACTAAGAGAATTGCCCAAAGAAGAAAGTTACTTCGATGGGTAAGAAAGATCCCCGAAGAATTCCTAAGGTTTATGCACAAGATTAGCAATCCTCAACTATGTTGAATGCACATCATCAGAGGAGGAAGAAGAGGAGGTTGATCCAAGGACTTTTTCGTGGCATGTGATTTTTTATGATGTGAACCCTATTACAATGAGGTCGTGATTACATAGGTTCATATAAAGGAAAACAAAAGTTGATGTCACCAAAAAGCTAGTGATGTGGAGGAAGACAACAACAATAACAAGGATCCATGAAATTTTTAAATTTATTATGTTTCACTTGGTTTAGAAACTTAGATTGTGGTTTGAACTATTACTTTATGTTTTGAATCGTTAGTTGTTGGTTTTAGAATTGTTAAGCAAACTTATGTTAATTTTCATTTTAGTTGCTTTGTAGTTATTCTTTTTTGTGCGCTTTAGACAATATTAGAGTTTTAATCGAAGTCAAGATGGTGTAAACTCTACCTTTTCCGCATTATATTAGGCTTTATATGCCACAATGTCTGTCAGAAGTGGTGGAGCCAGATTTGAAATTCTACCTTGCTTAATTTCTTAAATGTTAGTCAGACTTTTTAGGTACAAAGTACAACCCATTAAATGCTCAACGGCTAGAAATTTCAAAAATCAAGATATTGGGTGTGTTGTTATTATAAAAGCATATCAACTTCATCTTCAACCTGCATAAAGAATGGAAGTTTGAAGTGCAACACAAACCAAATATTTGTAGTCTTTGTACACTAAGTGGTCATTTTGCAAACGATTGTCTCCTTTTCAAGGAAGCAAATGCACTATTGAAGGTTGTAAGGGATTCTTATTTCTCATGAAAGTCAGAGGGAGATGTATATCACCTCGGGGATGCTTCAAAATGCACTTGTTGTGGTTTTTCTATTGGATAGATGAGCGCTAGCTCTGCATGAAGATTGTTGCTAAAATCAACCTCTACCATGCACATCCATGTTGTGACGGTAAGATGAAGCTAATTACCTCCTAAGAAATTGTGTACCGAAAAGATACTATCTATGTCCCAAATGTGTTATGTTAAGTTTTTAACGCTTTGTATGCTTTTTAATTAAGGTTTGTATTCGATGTACACCCAAGATTGCATTGTCTAAATTAAAAGCGTGCCTTTATTCTTCTGCTTATGACTTAAGAGTTTACACCATGCCGCTTAATATATGGCCTGAAAGGTTTCTCCTCATAAACCTTGCCGACTTAATGCATGAGAACATCTTAAACAAGTTTTTTGTCCTGCTTTGGCCTGCATTGTTAACCTCCAAAACCATGCCGACTACAACATCTCCAGAACTCGAAGAAACCAAGACTGCTGCACCTGGACAAATGTGGCACCGTAAGAGGGAAAACTCGGCTGACTGTCCCAGACTCCATTTTCCCGTGCTTTCATGCAGCAGCCAAGACTCGATTTAATTAATAACATGCCGGCTCCATGGAGGGCCTAAGTAGGTCGTGCGACAATACAATGCCACCAAAGAGTATACGCAAAAAAAAAAAAACCACATCCATTTATTCATTTGTAGTACGCCAAAGTACATTACACAAAACACGAATGTTATTATAAAAGTACTCCAAAAAGATTCTAGTTCCTAGCATAATCAATCATCACTCAATCTACTGAGGAGTTTAGTCAAATCTATGGGACATTCCTAGACTCATTTAAAATTATTCTAAAGGTCCATGTTGTCCTCTACAAAGTTCTTACATCCATTCCTTGCTCTTGTTGTTTGTGAACTTCTCCCAAAAACTAAACCTACAAGAAGAGGTAATGGACATTCCTTGTTAACTTGTAGACCAATAAAATGATTTTTATCCACTAAAGCCATGACAATTCTTCTATGCTTGAGTTGTTCCACGTGAACCGCATGTTGTTGCAAATGCTATAGATAGTCCCTACTTAAAAAATGTACACGCAATTCCACATCATCGCTAACGATGGCCACACTCGGCATTCTCAACCAATGATCACATTTGGCCGAGGTGCATTTCCCTCCGGGCCTTTAACACTGGCTAGCAAATCTTTAAAAGTTGCTTCTTTGTCCTCATGGAACCTTCTAGCATCATTGAGATATGAAACTCCTTGTCGCTTTCTAGTCGGTGGCCATCTTCTTTCTTATGTATTGGCATTTGGTGAGTTCTCCTCAACCGCTCCCTTGGGTGTCCCAATTGTTGCGAGACAACGTGAGACCCATAATTTCCATCTTTTGGGACGTCATTGGTACCAATAATGAACTCTTAAATAATTGGAGGGAGTTGTGCGTGATAGTCTTGCAGCAACTTAGGTTGTTCTACCTTCCTTGGAGCGACGCCTTTTTCTTCGCAACATCTCCTTGGCTTGCTTGACTCTCCAAGAGGTAGAGTGTCATTTGGATTCTGCCAAGACCGTTGGTGTAGTTGAATCCTTCCTTCGGCGACCCCTTTTCTTTCCAACAAATTCCACGCTTGACTATCAAGAGTGGAGTGCCATTTGGATTCAAGTTTAGCAGATTGCGGTGTGAGTTGTTTGATTCATGACTCCCTTTCTTTTAGCAGCAGCTCCTCCTTGTATTGCCTTCGAGTATACATGTCCGGATGGATCGCCTTGTACTCAAATGCTCTTTAATTTATTCTTCTGGATTGATCGCACTTTTGTACTCTCAAATACTCTTGACTTGTTCCCTTCGGATTGATGCAATTTGTACTCAAATACTCTTTAATTTGTTCCCTTTCTTCCCCTCGTCTTTGTGGTAGGTGGTCTACCCGTTGGATCTTATTTCTCAGGATCTTGAAGTTCTTCCATAAAAGAGGTAAACAACGCATCAACTTGTGCTTCATAGTTTGCTTGTCCAACCTATTCAACTTGGGGTGCTTTTCGAGATTATTCTCCCAAGTTCCATGTCATCAAACTCTCACGGGATCTTCTCTTGGAGCGGTTTGAAAGATAATTGCTTCCAATAAGGATCGATATCATCAAGAGGAGATGGGAGTTTTATACCTACCAAGCATGTGACGACATGGAAGTCCGAGTAGCCTTGTATTATCCTACACTTACAAGGAGTGCTCAGAGTCGTCCCATGCTTTTTATACTTTTTAAACAAAGCGAGATGTTTCATCATAAAGCGATTCACAATGCGAGAGCATTGCAATGTATACCAACAAGCATCCAATTATCCTCCTTAAACTCCCTCGACTTCAGAAGCTACTTTCTTGGAATTGCTTTTTTATCTTGTTGATATCATTATTAATTGTACTCATGGATAGCAGCAGCACCGTCACAATCCCATTTTGACTTGTGAAAAGTAGACCTTTTAGTCTCCCATGAGCTTGCTCTACCATACTTGTGGATTCAAGTTTGAAATGTTTGATAATCGTAAGTAGAAGCATACACAAACCTCTCTTTGTGTGGCCTCAAACATTGTTTCTTGCAATATTCCACTACTTTGCGAGATGAGTCCCTAATCTTGCCGAACTCCTCAAGATTTATCTCATATCTTGCAGCACTCATCACCAAACCACCTTATCCCCACTTTCATGAATAACCCAAACTTGATCTCACATTCTTTCCATTCTTTGTCTTCTTTCTCTTCGCCTTCTCTCGGCTCCTCTTTAGTTAGTTTGCTAAGGCGTTCATCTTCCTCTTTTCACGTTTAGTTCCTTTCTTTGCCTTGGTTTTGGATATGACTTATACCATTCTTCTAAGATTATGAGTACATGCCAAGTGCAAAGGATATTTTGTGCATTGGGAAAGACTATCCTCACGGCGTTCATTGTGGCTGCTCATTATCTGGTGACTATAACCAAGAGTCCGCTCTTCGTGGTAGAGAAGCTTCAAAGTTTCCAATGCCCAAATATAGCTATCATCCTTCTCACGATCCATAAAACACCATGCCACCGTGAACGATTGCTTATCCGAGGTTTGTCCAACAATGTTCAACAAATGCATGGTGTACCTATTCGTCTTATAAGGCATAGTTGTATTTGTGTATTAACCATTGTGATTCTTCCATCACCTTTCTTCCATCCCATTCAATTCTTTTAATAGTTGCCTTGGCACATAAATTATGACAATGAAGAAAGTTCACCTGGTCATCCCTCTTGAACTTACTTAGAGCTTACTTGGTTTAATTCCCCAACTGTTCTATACTTGTTGAACTCGTCAGTTTCAACTTGGCAACTGACAATGCCCAACAAGAGTTTCGGATCTTTATGGTTATACCCAACCAACATCAACTCTACTCATTCTCCACACGTTTTCGGTTTCTTTGTTCCTCGAAAAATAATCTTGAATAGGCATCCACATGCTTTGACTTCGTCTTGTAGGGTAGTCCCTTAGTCGTCTTCTTACCCACACATAACCTTTCTCTTGTGACTTTCTCCAGCGACCCATAACACTCGCATACCATTTCAAAATCACGTAGATTTTTGTTAGGTGTTTTTCACTAGGAACGCACATCTTCTCTTTGGCTTTCTCAACAATCCAATTGGACTGGCGTCATTTTATCCTCCATTCAAATCATTAGCATCCATGCGAAGTATCAGGACCCCTACTTTCCGAGCTTGAGGTCGATCCGTCGCCAGCTACCAATTCCAACAATCTACAAAACATCAAAAGTTAGTTGATATGTATTACCAAAGCTCTGGCAAAGGTTTACATATAAACCCTACGCCAGGCAACAAAACATCCATGACGTAAAAATTTCTTGTTGTCGCACCGGCACCAGAGTCGGCAAGGTTCGAAAAACTTGAAAATGCCGGCTTAAGCATTTCCGTGTTGTAAAGTCGAAGCCTGGGTATGGTGTCAATTTTCTATCACATCGTCGGCCACCGAATGTTGCTCATGAAAAGCTCCGGACGCTTGCTCAATTACAAACCAGCAGCAGCGTGTTATGGTCAAGCATGATCTACAAAGCGCGCTCTCGCCGACTCTCAGGGCTTGCTAAAAGTGAAGAAAAAACCAAAATCCATCATTTGCATGGGAAAATCACAATCTTCACCACATAGGTTGTCTCACCGATTACTTAGCGCCCATTCTCTTCTTCTTGGTCATTGGATTCCACGTTTGGCTCAACATATTCATCACTTCCATACCCATCATGAGTTTGAGGAAAATAAAAGCGAGGGTCATGCATGTAATCCATTTGATCATGGTCTAGTAGATCATCATACAAGAGTACTCATCCGTAGGAGGAAAGCTAGTAAGACTCCCCACTTCCAAAAACGGGATTTGAATCACTCATATCACAAATTTCTCAAAAATTCTAACTTTCCCCCAAAAACCTCCTACTACTACTTCTACTTCTACTCTCTAGAATTATTTCTAAAACCCAACTTATAAACCAACTAACTAATCTAATCATTTTAATTAAATTAATGCTAATCATTGTGGGGGCATTTTAGCCATTTAGAAAAATGATAAGGTTAAGTGGTGACTCTGGTTTTAGCTTCATGATGACTTTGGGGACTATGTTTTATCGTATACCCCATTCAAGCCCTGACAATTTAAGTCATTGTTTCTGGCATAGGGATTATATAGTTAAAAAAAAAAATTGACAAGCGAAGGAAAAATTTATTGAGAGATTAGTGCGTCAGCGAAGTCATGACAAGAGGATACAAGAAAAGAAGAGGAAACCCAACATCCCAATTGGCTAAATGGTAGTTGAGAGGAATCTTTGAACAATTCAGATATGTACAGACTCAAAGTTGAAGAGAGAACATTTTGCTGCAATTACGAGTTTGTGACCTATGAAGTATAAATCTAAATGAAAGTCGATAGCATCCTATGACTGAACATTTTTAGCTTGATGTTTAGAATACAACCTCCCTTGGAAAATTTCTTTAAAAACGTCATCGTTACCTGGGCCTGACAGTTAGCATGACTACTTGAGTGATTAACAATTTTTGGTTGCATATTTCCCTCCTATTCTTAGGTAAACTTTATACATCGTGCATCAAGTTTTAATTGAAGTAGTAAGATGTGCCGTATGAGCAGGGTGCTGGCCTGACGGAAAATATTATTCGAAGGAGAGTAATAGGTAGTAGTTTATTTCATTATTAAAGGAGTACAGTGGTTATTATTACATGACTCATACATGTGAAGAGCAGCTTTATTACTACTCACCCCTTCATAAACCTCCATAAAGAAACAAAAACTAGCATTAAGCTTAAACTGAAGCCCTAACTTGAGATCTAGATCCTGGGGTAAAGTATCAATGTCTCTTCTTGTCTGTTATACTTCAATCTGTTTGCTTCTTCCCTTGAGATCTGATAAGCATTCATCAAGATATCTACGGGCATTGCTCTTAATACTGAAGTTTTACCAACCAATGGGCTTGTCATGGCGTTGGCGTTGGTCTTGAATGATACCCATTCAAATCCTTCATTTCCAGCCTGTTTAACCACAGCGAAGTTCTGAGGAACAACCAGCATCTGGCCTTGGTTGAGTTGTCCGTCGAAAACTTGGCGACCTTGGTTACCCACAATTTGACACCTGCACCTTCCTCTGGTGACGTAGATCACACTGTGGGCGTTCGAGTGCCAGTGTGGTGCATGTAGAGCGTTCTGCTAACAAAGCATCACGCACTGTGTGAGATAAAAGAATTTCACACTAGATTGTAGAAATTTCAATCCTAGCTGATGTTATTACCTGGTAAAGAACTCCTCTCTCAGCACTCATTTGGAGGAAGTTAAGGATCGGTAACTTCTGACTGTTGAGAGTGGTGATTCTTCACCTTGTTCTGAGTAAATATCTGCCCTTGTTGGATTGGCTATGTTCTGCTGGAGTCTCATACTGCAAATAGTTTCCTCTAACCCATTTGTGGTCCTGTAACGTTGTTCTTGTTGTTCCTCCTCTTCTCCTTGTTGTGGCCTGATAGCACGAAGCCCTCCTTCAACGAAAACGATGTTACCTCTCTGGTCATCTTGTCCCTGTAGTCTCCTTGCTGTCTCGGTGCTAACACCAAAAGCCTCAGCCAAAGTTTCAACGTTGAAGCCACTGAAGATGTTGTTTGCTGGGATATCTTGTTGACCCCTAAGTTGTTGTCTCTGTTGCTGTTTCTGTTGATAAGGTGACATGGTTTGTGTTTGCTGGCTTCCGGCTAGTTGAAATCTCTACACGACGCGTAAATAGGTAAGTCTTTATGTGTTTAGCGTATATCTAATGTGTGGAATTAGGTTTTGTATGACATAATTCATCACTGTCAATTTAAAAGGATTGATCATTTCATATACCCTGAGTTGGCGATCAAGCTGGTTAGCATTGCTGCTTGTGTCATAAAGGAGACAGCAATAAGTGGGGTCTCTCCCTCATTGTACAACCAGTGAGTTATTCCAGCAGGCAAGGCCAAAATATCTCCTTGTTGGATTTGACGGATCTTTTGATGTTGATCTCTAGCTCCCTGTTGCTGGGGTCTTCCTCTTAGTTGTGCAGACTGTCGAATTGAGTGGAAAGTTTCAGGACAGCCAGGGATAAGAGCTCCAGACATACCCCTACCTGCAATGATGAAGGTGTTACTAATGCTACTAGTAGATATTGGAAATTTGAATTAAAAGTGGTATCAGGGAACAGACCTTGAACAATGTAGACAAGTCTTGGTGCATTAACAAAAAATGGCAAGAGAAGTCCGTTAGGCTGAATAATATATCGAGCAGGAGCGACACCAGCACACTCGAATTGTTCATTGTTCTGGTCCCACAACTCTGTAACACCAGCTTCGGACTCAACACGGCGGTTGGGTTCTTGTGCATTTATGTTCTCAATTCGACACTGGCTCTGACCTTGGTAATGGCGTGACTGTTGCTGAGTTTGCCATCCTACTCCTTGTTCAATCTGACCTAAACAACCATTCAACACGAAAAAAAGCAAAAACCAAGACAAGCTAGAGATGAGGGCTTCATCATCAAGAAGCTAAACTTAATTTGTTGAAGAGGATTTCAACAGGGAATGAGATGAATTTTTAGCAATGGATGTTGCTGGTACTTATAGGATGAAAAAGGGTGTCGGTGTTCGACACATTTCATTTGGTTGGTAAGAGATTCTTCCTTTCTCATGCCATGTTGCAGATGTGCATGGCTCTTTGTGGGTTTCTGTTTGCAGTTTGTTTCTGTAAAGTAAAAAGTGTGTTGGTTTGGATTTTAAAGTAGAGACAAAATTCTGTTCAACCTGATATGGTAAAATGTACTCTTAATTTAGGCATAATATTGATGTTTTCTTTTCTTACTGTGATCACCAGGAACAATTCTGGAAGGTCAGAGTCGAAATTATTTCCTATAGAACTAAGCAAAAACCTATATCGATTTTATGTCACTGTAGATTTGGGACTTGTACTCTATTTGAAGCCAAACAATTTTATGCCGCGACAGCCACTTTTGGATCACAAATTTATTTTAGATAAATAATGGGAAACTAATTTGCTATTAATCCCTTATCATAATTTTTTGTCTTATATAAATTTTGCACACAGAAATAAATTGGTTCCTCTTTTTACAGTGTTAAAATTTTAGGCTATTATACTGCATTAAGAGGATGTTATCAAATGTAGCTTTTACCGTATTTTGATTCACATGGCGAATGTTGGCCCCAAGAAAGCTTTTGAATCTGGAGCCAATTTGCATAGCTAAATATATTTTTAGCCATTTAGTAAATTTGAGAATACTGCAGATTTTCGGGCACGAGGTGGATTTCACTCATTTGATATTACAAGGCATTTTTCAGTCAGGATACAGGACAAAAAAGTTCAGGTCAAAATGTTTAGTATGTACTCGGAGTCTATGTTGTAAAAGGCATCTGGGCAAGGCGAGGCGCCTAGAGCGCTCGAGATTTAGAAAAATCAGAAATATGCTTTATTTTTGCGCCTTGAGCGCTTTTTTTGTGAGGCTCCCCTTTGGCGCCTCGCGCGCCCGGGTGCCTTTTACAACATAGCTCGAGTGCAAAAATATTCAGGGAATGATGCAGCTTTAGGGCCACTAGGCCCATTCTGTTTTTAATTTCCGATCAAATTTCAGGCAATAGTGACTGATTAATGATCACCCGGCCGGAATCAGTGAACTAATGCATAATTTGATTTATGGGTGATGAAAATGTTTTTGGGTTAAATGGAGATTTTGAGTTGCAGGGCAAATTTTTGGGAAAGAAGAAAAAACTACTTGCATGTCAAATGTTTAGCAATGCTAAAGATTTTGAGCCAGGGGCACCCCGTTTTGGATCACCAATTTGTTTATTAAAATGTTTAATCAGAAAGTTTTATATGGATCACCATGCCGAGTTTGGGTGACCAGGCAAATATTTAGGCCATGTGCAATTTTTTTGCGGTAAATATTTCGGGTCACATACTTACTGATCAAGCGATAGTGATGTACCAGTAAAAAAGATGGAAAAACATGATGGAAAATTATTTTATTATCAAGCACTCTAATAGTTATTATTACATCATGCCTCGTTCAAGCAAGCTGAACCAACTGCAGCCTTATGAGGATCAGATTTATTACCACTAAGTACTAATGCCGTACCTAAACCCCTGCAAAATGAACTATATTTTATATATGCTTAAGCAGAAGCCCTAACCTGAGATCTAGATCCTGGGGTAAGAATCATTGTCTCGTCTTGTCTGTTATATTTCAACCTCTGTGCTTCTTCTCTTGAGATCTGATAAGCATTCATCAACACATCTACGGGCATTGCTCTTAGTACTGAAGTCTTACCGACCAATGGACTTGCCATAGCATTGTCGTTGGTCTTGAATGATACCCATTCAAATCCTTCGTTTCCAGCTTGTTTAACCACGGCGAAGTTTTGAGGAACAACCAACATCTGGCCTTGGTTGAGTTGTCCGTCAAAGACTTGGCGACCTTGGTTACCTACAATTTGACACCTGCAGCTTCCTCTGGTGACGTAGATCACGCTGTGGGCGTTAGAGTGCCAGTGTGGTGCATGTAGAGCGTTCTGCAATCATAGCATCATGCATCATGAGAGATAAAAGTTTTTCAAACTGGATAGTAAAATCTTGCATCGTTAAGGATATCTTCTTAATGATGTTCTTACCTGGTAAAGAACTCCTCTCTCGGCACTCATTTGAAGGAAGTTAAGGATGGGTAATTTCTGACTGTTGAGAGTAGTGATTCTTCCACCTTTTTCTGAGTAGATATCTGCCCGTGTTGGATTGGCTATGTTCTGCTTGAGCCTCATGCTGCAAATAGTTTCCTCTAACCCATTTGCGGTCCTGTAACGTTGTTCTTGTTCCTCTTCTTCTTCTCCTTGTTGAGGTCTGATAGCTCGAAGCCCACCTTCAACAAAGACAATGTTACCTCTTTGGTCATTTTGTCCTTGCAGTTTCCTGGCTGTCTCGGTGCTCACTCCAAAAAGCCTCAGCCAAAGTCTCGACATTGAAGCCATTGAAGATGTTGTTTTCGGGGATATCTTGTTGTTGGCCTCTTAGTTGTTGACGCTGTTGTTGTCGTTGTTGGTATGAGGTAGTTTGTGTTTGCTGGCTTCCTGCCAATTGAAATCTCTGCGCAGCATATATATATAGTTAAAGTATCCATATGCGTGCATGTGTGTCTGATTTTTCTTATGTCATAATTCATTAGTAAAAAGATATCTAATAAGATTGATCATTTCATATACCCTGAGGTTGCGATCGAGCTGGTTAGCATTACTGCTTGTATCATGAAGGGAGACAGCAACAAGTGGGGTCTCACCCTCGTTGTACAACCAATGAGTTACTCCAGCAGGTAAAGCCAAGATATCTCCTTGTCTAATGCCACGGATCTTTTGATGCTGATCTCTGGCTCCCTGTTGCTGGCTTCTTCCTGCTCTTATCTGCGCAGACTGTCGGATTGAGTGGAATGTTTCAGGACAGCCAGGGATAAGAGCTCCAGACATACCCCTACCTGCAGTGGTACATGCAGTGTTAAGTAATGCTAGACATTACAAGAACGTGAACTTAATTAAACGTAATTTCCGGGAACAAACCTTGAACAATGTAGACAAGTCTTGGTGCATTAACAAAAAATGGCAAGAGAAGTCCATTAGGCTGAATAATATATCGAGTAGGGGCGACTCCAGCACATTCGAATTGTTCGTTATTCTGATCCCAGAATTCCACAACACCAGCTTCGGACTCAACACGGCGGTTAGGTTCTTGTGCATTTATGTTCTCAATTCGACACTGGCTTTGACCTTGGTAATGGCGTGACTGTTGTTGCTGCTGCTGAGTTTGCCATCCTCCACCTTGTTGTTCAATCTGACCTAAGCAACCATTCAACACAAAAAGAAAGCAAAAACCAAGACAAACTAAAGATGAGGATTTCATCTTGATCACTGGCTAAGCTGAATTCGCTGAAGGGATTTCAGTGGAGAATGAGATGAATTCGTAGCAACGAGTTTAGCTGGTATTTATAGGATAAAGAAGGGATGAAATGTTTGACACATTTCATTTGGTTGGTAGAAGATTCTTCCATTTGCAGGCCATGTTGCAGATATGCATGGCTCTTTGGTGAAAATTGCTCTCTGTACGGGTTGTTGTTTGATCGGAAAAAAAGAGAGTCTGGGTTTGGATTTTAGAGTAGAGACAAAATTTATTGGTGTAACCAGATGATTCTGCTAGTTTTTTTTGTTTTTTTTTTCTGTGATCACCAAAATTAGGTACCAATTAATATCCCCGAGTAATAGCCATCAAGATGCACAATAAATTTTTTTGCCAAAATTATCATATTTACAGTAGTTGCTTATGTTGGTGTCCTCTATCATTCTCTTATATACTTTCGGAAAAACTTCTTTAAAAATGGTTCCATTGATGTCACTCCACCTAATAAGAATGATTGCATCGCGTTATAATAAGGTACAATACCACATCGAAAAATTATAACTAAACTCGTGGTTATATTCCTTTTAAAGAGAAGAGCAGGCACTGTGGTTGCCACATTGAAGAGAAGAGCAGGCACTGTGGTGCTTAAATTCTCTACAATGTGGTAGATAGCCAGGTCTTGGAGTATCCAAAATTTTTGTTTTTGATCCCACCATTCACTCGCATATATTTGATATTTCTAACAACTTTTAACTTCAGCACATAGCTACAAAGAAATATGGTTCATTTTCTGACGTGCCCAGATTTTTATTATCTGCGTACATACATTTTGTCACGAGCATGCATGGTGGTTAGCGTGTTGACACAGCAGGGATAGTAACTCTTCCCGTACGTGGTATATATGCTAGCTAGCTAATCTTATTTAAGAGGAAGCGGCACTGGTATGTAGTAAATGCACTTGCAGCAAGGAAGGCATTACATGTTGGATATTTTCAATAACATAGAAAATAAAATGTTTTTTGTTTTTGGTTTGCCGCTACGACGTGGGAGTGTCCTGTGTTGAATAGGCACAATGGATGTTAGTTGGAGATCAAGAGGAACCTCTAATGGGTGTGATGGTTCACAAAAGACACAACCATTCCCATTAGACACCTTATGCGTCTTTTGGAAATGAAGAGGCATCTCCAATAGACATGAGTCCCCTATAAGTAGTGGTGATTGTTTTCCATTCAATTAAGAAGAACATCTCAACTCTCTCTGTTTTCTTTCTTACAAGCATCATCAGTAACAAAACCAGTGTGTTCCTGGTTGGATCAAGGTCGTACAAGCTTTGAATCCAACATTGTTGTGGGGCTTCAAGTATCCTGACGGCGATATTCATTGACCTGTTTGTACTCGCCAATTCAATTTGGAAAGGGTCGAATAATTGTCGAAAAGAATCTATTATTAGAGCCTGAACCCAGAGACAACATTCTTTTCTTCACCCTGTTTTAGTGTCAATTTTCCAACATTACAGAAGGTGATTTCAAAATTCAAACAGCACCAAATTCAAGTCAGAATTAAAACGAAGATAAAGAACCTTGACAGGTCTACAGGCTAACCAAAACGGCTTATTCAACGCTTCCTTAATCCTTATACAGAACATATATATATGTTCTCAAAGTCACTAGGAAATGGAAATTATTGAAGAAAGAAAATCTATATTGTGAATAATGATTTTGGTATTGTAGACATCTCGACTCGAATTCGAACACTCATCCCAGCCTTCACTTAAGCAATGCAAGTAAACACTTACGTGGATCCTCACAATCGACTAGCTCTTCTCCAAGATATTTCAACGAAACAACGCTATGCATATAGGGAACTGATTGACAATAATTTCCTCCTGCGCGAGCATACCATATTTTCTTTAAAGTTGTAGGGTGATAACAAGAGAGAACGCCATCCTGAAATAGCAGAATTTCACTCTCTGTCAGGGATAATACTTGACAATTCTGGGTTAAGTCTGAATCCCATTTTCCGCTGAACACATTGATCCACCTATAAGAGTTAAAGTATGTCTGCTCTTCATTTACACGAGCAGCACAGTTGTTCATGTTTTTCTTCTTGAATATAAATACATCCATCATACATTCACCTTCCTTGTAGTAACTACGACACATGTACAGATTCCCTCCGAGCGACCCAAGAATAACTTTCATATGTGAATCAGATGGAATATGATGACAAGGTGGTGATGGGATTTCTTGAAATGTTTCATCTTCTAAATCGAAAGCTACAACAAAACATTTAGATTTTTTATTTATCCAGTAAAGAGCCCCATGAGCAAAAATGCCCGACTCCAGGAACTCATAGGTAGTTTTTCCTAATTCTCTCCACCCCATGCCATCACCAAGAGTGTAAACTACGACGCGTCCCTTGGAATTTCCAAAGAAACAAATCTGGACAATTTTGTACACATTGGTTGAGTGACAATATCCGAATCCAGCAGACCCGCAATATGGAACCATCTTAGGAAGAAGAATTTGTTCACCAGTGATGGGGATGATGGAGGGACAATATCCGAATGCAGTACACTTGCAATATGGAACAATCTTGGGAAGACGAATTTGTTCACCAGTGATGGGATTGAGAATGTATATAAAACTACCGAGTGTGTAATCATGAGTTCTGTAACATACCAAACCATTGCAAGAACCAACCAGGCTGAAGTCCCTCACCCTAATACACATAGTCCGTATATCTGTAATTGTCTCGTAAAAATCTAGTTGTTTTTCGGTGCACTTGAAATTTAACATCTCAGAAGATTGTTCTTTGTAGTAAAGTTTGATATCATATCTAGGCTTAAGTGCGAAAAGCGTACCTGTCTTGGGTTTCCCCAAGAGATTTCGCCAGAGTCTGCATACTTTTCTGCATTGTAAGCTGGATTTGATTCCTTCCCTGGTCTTGGGTAATCGAGATAGTATTTCTAGTACAACATCTGAACTCAAATTCTCCATCAATAAGAACGCTGCTGCAATTTGTATATATGTTCTCCGCAAAGTGATTATTGTGTTGCGATTCTTGCTGAACAGCTAGGGTTTTCTCCAATAAGGTGCTCTTATTTTACCTTGACTTCTTCTTATTATGGGTTTTAAATAACAGGCCCATGTTTTGCGAGAGCAGCGATACTGCCTTTACCTGTGACCTGTGTCAATGACTCAGATGCACGAGCGACATTTAGCATGGCACTTGGTAGAAAAGAATTTCTTTTTGCAACTTCAGTTGACCTAAACTTTAGGTATTAGCCATGGTTTGAGTACCCACGGAAAAATATTCTATTCCAGTGCATATTTTGGATGCGGGCAAAATTCTTATCTCATGCAAATAAGCCAGTAAGAAAATATATATTGTGAAGAAAAATTATTTCATTATCAGTCTAACCGTTATTATGACATCATGACTCGTAGATGCATGTAAGTTAAACAACTTCAGTCTTATGAAGATCAGACTTATTACTACTATTTATTTTTTTTACTACTAATAACTCAGTACAAAAGGGACTCATACATGCATTATATATATATATATATATGCTTAAGCAGAAGCCCTGGTCTGAGACTGAGACCTAGATCCTGGGGTCAGTATCATTGTTTCCTCCATTCTGTTATTCTTCAACCTCTGTGCTTCTTCTCTTGAGATTTGGTAAGCATTCATCAACACATGTACGGGCATAGCTCTTAAAACGGAAGTCTTTCCGACCAATGGGCTTGTCATAGCGTTGTCATTAGTTTTGAATGATATCCATTCAAATCCTTCGTTTCCAGCCTGTTTAACCACAGCGAAGTTCTGAGGAACAACCAACATCTGGCCTTGGTTGAGTTGACCGTTGAAAACTTGGCGACCTTGGTTACCTACAATCTGGCATCTGCAACTTCCTCTTGTAACGTACATCACGCTGTGGGCGTTCAAGTTCCAGTGTGGTGCAAGTAGAGCGTTCTGCACTCACAACATCATGCATTTTGTGAGACAAAAATTACTTATGTTATGGTAAAAATTTTGATTGCTAATGAAATCTTTAAAGAAGTGTTCGTACCTGGTAAAGAACTCCTCTCTCTGCACTCATTTGGATGTAGTTAAGGATGGGCACCTTCTGGCTGTTAAGAGTAGTGATTCTTCCACCTTTTTCTGAGTAATATAACCACATAAGTTGTTGGAAAATTAGCAGTAAAACAAGGTGAAGAAAAGAATGTTGTATTAGGGTTCAAGGCTCTTATGAAAGATTCTTTTCGACAATTATTCGACCCTTTCCCAATTGAATTGGCGAGTACAAACAGGTCAATTGAATATTGCCGTCGGGATACTTGAAGCCCCACAGCGGTTGTTGGATTCAAAGCTTGTACGACCTTGATCCAACCAAGAACACACTTGGTTTTGTTTGATGATGCTTGTAAGAAAGAAACGAGAGAGAGTTGAGAGATGTGTTTTGAATGAAAACAAGTCTCCTATTTAAAGAGGAAATCATACCCTTTGGAGATGACTCTTCATCTCTACAACATCTTTCGAGACATCTTTTCAATGCGTCCAGTGAAAGCAGTTTTGCTCGTGTTTTTAACCGAGCAATAAAAACGTTGTCTCGCACTTTGTCTGCAGGGGTCTCCTTGCCCCCTAGGCCCCCAGCCGACCCGACCAGGGAAGGTCGATCCCCAAACTCTGTGGTTAATGCCTTCAATTCAAGGGTTTGTTGAAAATATCCAACATTCTCCCCTTATTTTCAAAAACCAAAATAAAGAATATAAAAAGGTTTTAAAATTGGAGTGACTGCATCACCTAAGTGACTGCCTACGTACCCGAGTGGGATCAAGCCAACGTAGTTCAAGCTAAGTTGAGACAAAGCATCATCGTGGAAACCAATACATAAATGATAGGTACCTTTTGGGTTTGAACCTCCACTTAGTGTAAGATATTCAAAGCTTCATCGAGGTCCTATGGTGAATTATATCTTGAACCAAGTACCCCTTGTGATAAAGCCGGAACCTCCACACATATTGATTTCAGGAATTAGTGTGTTCCATAGCTCGCACATTAATGGCCCTGTGCTTTCTCCTGGATTCATGAGTCCTTTTACGAGAACGGTCTTCTTCTCATAGGAAACGGCCCGATTTCCAAATACTCATATAGGTAAGTCTCGAAGGTGTTTCCGAGACACCTTGTGATAAAAGTTAGACTTATTAAGGATTTTCATCCATCCCTAAGATCATGCAGAATCACTACACTAGAAGGACAATGGGAAATTTTAGTTTAGTGTACCATAACCACTGCAATAACTTGTTAGTACCACATTGAACTTAAGTTTATCTTTTTCAAAATATAACATAAGTTGGGTTTCCGTTATTGGCGGTCAAACTTCTTTCACAGACCTGAGTCCCATCTCCTTACACTTTATTGAATGCACATCCTTTGGCGAGACACTTTGTGAAAGGTGCCGCAAGTTCTTTTTCGATTCAATATAAGTGCTTTGCAACTACTCCCCTTTTGAGTAATTGTCGACAATCGATGTCTAAGACTAGCATGTCTTGACTTTCCATTATAAGTCTTGTTTAGGACCTTATAGATCGTAGCTTTGATTGTCACAGTTAATCATAACGAGAAGGAGTTGGCTTCATCCATAATGGGATTTCTACTAGTAAATTTCTAAGCCATTACGCCTCCTTGCATGCATCTGTAAGTGTAATAAATTCTGACAACATTGTTGAATCAGAAATGCAGGTCTGCTACTTGGAACTCCAAGACACAGCAGCACCTCCCAATGTAAATATCCATCCACTGGTAGATTTGGATTTGGATTCTACATTGTTCCAGTTCGCATCACTGTATCCTTCTAATACATCGGGATATCTCTGGAAGTGTAAACCATAATTTATGGTTCCCTTCAAGTAAGCCAACACTCTTGAAATTGCTTTCCAATGTTCAATTCAGGGTTACTTGAGAAACGACATAGCACTCCCACTGCTTGGGCTATGTCCGGTCTTGTGCAATGCATAGCATACATAAGACTGCCAACAACACCGGAATACTCAAGTTGTTTATGAGCTCTATCAGTGTTCTTCATTAACTTCACACTAGGATCTAGAGGGCTAGGTGCTGGTTTGTCATCAAAATGACCATATTTCTTGAGAAATTTCTCAATGTAATGAGATTGGGTTAAGACCAATTCATCTCCCTTTCTTAGGATTTTAATTCCTAATATTACATTGACCTCCCCTAGATCTTTCATGTCAAAGTTTGAACTAAGGAATTTCTTAGTTTGTTCCACAATAGACAAGTCAGACCCAAAAATAAGCATGTCATCAACATACAAATATAGAATCACGCACTCAGATTTATCTTGTT
Organism: Papaver armeniacum; assembly: GCA_023531295.1. NCBI lineage: Eukaryota > Viridiplantae > Streptophyta > Magnoliopsida > Ranunculales > Papaveraceae > Papaver > Papaver armeniacum. The sequence continues at coordinate 35,135 of JAJJWW010009159.1, forward strand.
TACTATAGATACATTTATCAGCATCATTTACAACAAAACCATATGACAAAGCAACTTTGTCGAACTTCTCATGCCATTGCATGGGAGCTTGCTTCAAGCCATAAAGAGATTTCACTAGTTTACACACTTTCTTCTCTTGGCCTGGCAATATGAAACCTTCAGGTTGTTCCATATATATCTCTTCTTCTAAATCACCATTTAGAAAGGCGGTTTTGACATCCATTTGATGTACAACTAGCTTATGAATAGAAGCTAGTGCAATCAAAGCAACGAATTGATGTGATTCGTGCAAATGAGGTGCATATGTATCAAAGTAATCAATACCATGTTGTTGTTCGTAACCCTTAGCAACCAATCTGGCCTTAAATTTATCAATGGTACCATCAACATTCAACTTTCTCTTGAATATCCATTTACATCCTATTGCCTTAGCACCAGGAGGTAAATCACAGTATATCCAAGTTCCATTTGTCACATGGGAATGCTTTTCATCCTTGATAGCTTCTTTCCAGAAATAAGCATCTCTGGAGCTTATTGCCTCAGCATAGGTTTTAGGATCACCTTCATCATGCATATTATACACGGTAGTGCTAAGAATTTCATTCTTATCACCCTCTACAAGGTAATATTTAAAGTCTGAGTCAGGCCTTTTCTCTATTCTTCCTCTCTTACTTCTTCTAGGTTCAATATCTTGATAGAAACTGAAATATCATTGTTTTGTGTAGAAGAAGAACGTTCATCATTGTTATCAGTCTCCATTGGTTCTAGATTTGGTAACAATGGGTTTTCAGTGGGTAGTGTCCGAGAACTTGTCCTTGTCATGCTTTCAAAAATTCTACATCTACAGATTCTATAATCTCAAAAGTGTCAAGGATTAAACATCCTGTAAGTGATACTATTAAGCGAGTATCCTACGAAAGCACATTTATAAGCTCTATTTCCTAACTTTGGTCTTTTAGGTTCGGGTTTTCTAACATATGCTAGACAACCCCATGCTTTTAGTCTTTTCAAATTAGGTTTTCTCTTAAACCATAATTCATAAGGGGAAACATCTTTATTTTTCAAAGGTACTCTATTCAAAATATAGCATACGAGACAACATGGCTTCACCCCACAAAGAATTAGGAAAACCGGAACTAATAAGCATAGCATTAACCATGTCAATCAAAGTCCTATTCTTTCTTTCAGCAATACCATTTTGTTGAGGTTTATATGGTGCAGTAAATTCATGAATTAAACCATGCTCTTGACAAAATAGAGTAAATTCAGTAGGATAATATTCACCACCACGATCAGAACGTAACACTTTAATCTTCTGTTCTAATTGTGTTTCTACTTCGGCTTTGTAAATTCTAAATTTATCAAAGACTTCATCCTTAGATTTCATCAAGTAAGTATAGGCATATCTAGTACTATCCTCAATAAAAGTGACATAATATTTGTTTCCACCACGAGTAACATGATTTTTTAAATCACCAACATCACTATGCACTAATTCAAGTAAGGAAGAATTTCTTACAACAGACTTAAAGGATATCCTAGTTATCTTTGCTTGCACACATATTTCACACTTAGAAACATTATCAAAATTGCAATTGGAAATTAATCCTAATTTGTTCATGTTTCTAAGAGAACCATAATTAACATGTCCTAATCTAGCATGCCATAAATCAATAGAGTCAACAATATAAGCAGAACCATTATTCATTAAGTTAAGTTTAACCATTCCGTTACAAGGGTATCCTTGTCCAACAAACTTTCCGTTTTTGGACAGTACAAACTTATCAGATCCAAACTTAACCTCGAAACCTGCCTTGTTAACAAGGACTCCAGAAACAAGGTTTTTACATATGTCTGGGACATGTAATACATTGGTAAGGGTAACAATCTTTCCGGAAGTAAACTTGAGTTCAACAGTGCCTTTGCCATGTACTTTACTAGGAAGACGATTTGCAGAAATCACATCTTCTCCGACGACAGGCTCATAAGTCTTGTAAAGATTTCGGTCTTTACAGATATGAATGGTTGCACCAGTATCGTACCACCATCCACTTCCATGATCTGCAACAGTATTGGCCTCTTGCACAACAATGACAAGTTTAGAATCATCGACCATATTTGCTTCCTTATTCATTTGTTTCTTCTTTTGACGACAGTCACGAGCAATATGGCCGGGTCTCTTACAAAAGTAGCAAGGGCCCTTCTTCTTACCATTCTTGTTTGGATCTTGCTTCTTAAACTGAGAATCATTCTGAACTTTCAAAGAATTCGAAGGTCGATCCCCGACACAGGGTTAATGCCTTCAATTCAAGGGTTTGTTGAAAATATCCAACATAAGTATGTATGCGCTTGCAGCAAGGAAGGCATACATAAGATGCAGGTGCGTCCTCAATTAAAATGGTTTCAAACAGCACCAAATTCGCAATCTCCACATCTCTTTAGCCACCCCACAGTAGAATCAGAGGAAAAATTCAAATACAAAGAAATCCAACTAAGAATCCAAATTAAATTCAAACCCAGAATCAAATTCAGACAAAGAACCTTTACACACAAACGATTATGCACTAAAATGGAAATTGTCAAAGAGATGAAAGAATATCTATGTTGTGAATAAAAATTCATAAAGGTATAGACTTCTCGACTCCATTTCGAACACTCAATGCATGGTTGTTTCCGACGTGCATTAATAATAATCGACTAGCTCTTCTCCAAGATCTTTCAACGAAACAAGGCTATGTATACAAGGAATTGCTTGAAAAAAAAATCCTTCTGCGCCAGCACGCCATAATTTCTTAGAAGTTGTAGGGTGGAAACAAGAGAGAACGCCATTCTGAAATAGCAGAATTCCGCTCTCTGTTACGGATAATAGCTGAAACTTGTGGGTTAAGTCTAAATCACATTTTTCAGCGAACACATTGATCCACCTATAAGAGTTAAAGTACGTACGCTCTTTTATACGATTAGTACAGTTGTTCATATTTTTCTTCTTGAATATAAATATATCCATCACACATTCACCTTCCTTTAAGTAACTACGACACATGTACAGATTCCCTCCGAACGACCCTAGATTAGCTTTCATATAGGACTCAGATGGAATATGATGACAAGGTGGTGATGGGATATATCGAAATGTTTCATCTGCTAAATCAAAAGCTACAACAACATTTTCAGATTTCGTACTTAACCAATAAAGAGCCCCATGACCAAAAATGCCCGATTCCCGGAACTCATAGGTAGTTTTTGCTATTTCTCTCCATCCCCTGCCATCCCCCAGAGTGTAAACTAGGACGCGGCGTTTGGAATTTTCAAAGAAACAACTCTGAACGATCTTGTACACATTGGTGAAGTAACAATATCCGAATCCAACACACTCGCAATGTGGATCCATCTTGGGAAGACGAATATTTTCATTAGTGATGGGATTGAGAAAGTATATAAAATTACCGAATGTCTCATTAGTTTTGTAACATACCAAACCATTGCAAGAACCAACTAGGCTGAAGTCCCACACAGTTATACCCATAGTGCCTCTCGTTGTAATTTTCATGTAAATATTATGACTTTCTTCGGTAAAATTTATCTCTACAATCTCAGAAGATTGTTCTTTGTAGTAAAGTTTGATATCACTATCATATCTAGGCTGATGTGCTAAAAGCGTACCTGTCTTGGGTTCCCCAAGATATTTCGCCAGAGTCTGCATACTTTTCTTCACTGTAAGCTGGATTTGATACCTTCCCTGGTCTTCGGTAATCGAGATAATATTTCTAGTACGATATCTGTCTGAACTCAAATTCTCCATCAATAAGAACGGCTGCTGCAATTTGTATATATATGTTCTCCACAAAGATATATTCTTCTTTTATAGCTAGGGTTTTATAATCTGACAGGATTGTGATTCTTCACAGATATATTGGGGTTTTATATATGTTCTCCACAAAGAGAACATATATAATTCTTCTTCTATAGCTAGGGTTTTGTAATCCGACAGGAACACGCGTGAGGGCAGGCCATCTTTCCAATAGAAAAAGAGCATTTGCCTTTTACCAAACGTGAGAACTGATAAAAGCCAGGGACTATCCAGAGCGGAGAGCCCTAAGTATAAGTTTTGTCTCCGTGACAGGCAACTATGGGTTCACGACCGAACACTGATATTTTTTTTTTGGTCGGTCAATAAGAAAATTCATTGAAAAGAGGCACTTAAGAGGGGTGAAGATCAGACTTATTACTACTAACGTCAACTCTCAGTACAAAAGGGACTCGTACATTCATTATATATATATATGCTTAAGCAGAAGCCCTGGTCTGAGACTGAGACCTAGATCCAGGGGTCAGTATCATTGTTTCCTCCATCCTGTTATTCTTTAACCTATGTGCTTCTTCTCTTGATATTTGGTAAGCATTCATCAATACATCTACGGGCATAGCTCTTAAAACGGAAGTCTTTCCGACCAATGGGCTTGTCATAGCATTGTCATTAGTTTTGAATGATATCCATTCAAATCCTTCGTTTCCAGCCTGTTTAACCACAGCGAAGTTCTGAGGAACAACCAACATCTGGCCTTGGTTGAGTTGACCGTTGAAAACTTGGCGACCTTGGTTACCTACAATCTGGCATCTGCAACTTCCTCTTGTAACGTACATCACGCTGTGTGCGTTCAAGTTCCAGTGTGGTGCAACTAGAGCGTTCTGCACTCACAACATCATGCATTTTGTGAGACAAAAATTACTTATGTTATGGTAAAAATTTTGATTGCTAATGAAATCTTTAAAGAAGTGTTCGTACCTGGTAAAGAACTCCTCTCTCTGCACTCATTTGGATGTAGTTAAGGATGGGCAACTTCTGGCTGTTAAGAGTAGTGATTCTTCCACCTTTTTCTGAGTAAACATCAGCCCTAGTTGGATTGGCTATGTTCTGCTTGAGTCTCATGCTGCACATAGTTTCCTCTAACCCATTTGTGGTCCTGTAACGTTGTTCTCGTTCCTCTTCTTGTTCTCCTTGTTGTGGCCTAACCACTCGAAGCCCACCTTCAACGAAGACGATGTTACCTCTCTGGTCGTTCTGTCCTTGTAGTTTCCTCGCTGTCTCGGTGCTAACTCCAAAAGCCTCGGCCAAAGTTTCGACATTGAAGCCACTGAAGATGTTGTTTTCTGGGACATCTTGTTGACCTCTTACCTGTTGACGTTGTTGTTGTTGTCGTTGTTGGTATGAGCTAGTCTGTGTTTGCTGGCTTCCGGCGATTTGAAATCTCTACAATACATCACATATATAGTTATCTATAGTTTGTATATATAATTAACATATATTTATCAACTGCTAGACGGGCACATGCGTATTAGATATCTAAGACATGTCAAAAAGGATTGATCATTTCATATACCCTGAGGTTGCGATCTAGCTGGTTGGCATTGCTGCTAGTGTCGTGAACAACGATAGCGACAAGTGGGGTCTCACCCTCGTTGTAGCACCAATGAGAAACTCCTGCTGGCAAAGCCAAAACGTCTCCTTGTTGGATGCTACGGACCTTTTGATGTTGATCTCTGGATCTCTGTTGCTGGCTTCCTCTTAGTTGCTGAGACTGTTGAATTGAGTGGAAAGTTTCAGGACAGCCAGGGATAATGGCTCCGGTCAATCCTTTACCTGGAATAGTGTATGAGTATATTGTAGCTTTTGGGTAAGGGAATATTGGTGATATGCCCCAAAATCGACTGTCATCTTGGGGATATGCCCCAGGATTCCAATTTTGGGGTATATGCCCCAGCCATCCAAAATTCCATCCAAAACCGTTAAGTAGTCAATATTCGCATACACTTGGGATCACATATGCGAATTAAAAAATAGATATACGATATATTAACACCTTTACAAGGGAACATATTTAGAGAAAAAAGAAAAATTAGAGAGAAAGTTCCACACATTTACGATAAATAGTCTATTTAACGGTTCCTTGACGGAAACCGTTACTTGGGGGCATATTCCCAAAAATTGGAATCCTGGGGCATATCCCCAAGATGACAATCGATTTTGGGGCATATTCCCCATTTTCCCTTTAGGTAAGGGAACTCTTCTTACAAATTGCATGAAATAAAATCTGAAAAGTAACAAGGGAACATACCTTGAACAATGTAGGCAAGTCTAGGTGCATTTGCAAAAGAAGGCAAGAGAAGTCCTCTAGGCTGAATAATATATCGAGTAGCAGCGACACCAGCACACTCAAATTGTTCATTATTCTGGTCCCAGAACTCAACAACACCAGCTTCGGACTCAACACGGCGGTTAGGTTCTTGAGCATTTAAGTTTTCAATTCGACATTCGCTTTGACCTTGATAATGGCGCGACTGTTGTTGTGTTTGCCATCCTCCACCTTGTTGTTCTATCTGACCTAAACAGCCATTCAAAACGAAAAGAAAGCAAAAACCAAGACAAACTAAAGATGAAGTCTTCATCACGAACAAGCTAGGATTAGTTTGTAGAAGGGGGGTTTTACTATGGAATGAGATGAAGGATCAGCAATGGTGTTTGTTGACATTTATAGGAGAGAAAGGGGATTAGGTCTTTGACACATTTCATTTGGTTGGTGAAAGATCCTTTCATTTGCATGCCATGTTGCATATCCGCATGACTCTGTGCAAACCATAGTATCAACAACTGTGTGATAAAACATGGTTCCGTCAGTGCACTCTGTGCTGAAGAAGACAAAACATGTTTGGATGCTGGTGGAATTTAAAGTAAAGACAAAAACTATTTGGTGTACCAACCACATGATGCTCCTCAAAAGAAAATGTTCTCCAAGTGTAGTGGTCACGAGAGATGTCTCAAAATACTGCATAGAAGGAACAGCAAGAGGCATCTTGTTTTGAGTGGGGAGGCTATTTTGACAGTTTCTCTGAGTCTTTCACATGCATGTTCCATAATTCAAGTTTCAGGGGATCAATGGATGCAAATGCGTGTAATTGCAACAAGCTTGGTAAAGGGCGGCAAGAAATGGTAGAGGGGCGGCAACCTAATAAGACAAAAAAGGTCATTACAAGGAAATTCAAGTGCGCCTTATCAATGAAAAAACTGAAAATGACTAATTAGCCCTTATTGTTAATAATCAAGATTAGTAATGATAATCAAGATTAGTGTTAATTTTCACTTATTATAACTCTAAAATCAGATTTTTAGAGTTATAAAAAAAAATTAGAGGAGATGAAAAAGAAAACTTATGTGATATTTGTGAAACCCTAGATTTTGATTCACTCAACCAAAATGAGTGATTCCAGTGACCCGATATACTTCTAAATTAGTTCCAATTAACTTTTTCTCGCTCAAAATTATCTAAATTATATAACAAAATCAAAACTTTTGAATTTTCAGAAGAACTTACGGTTGCAATTTTGCTCGTGACCAACCGTAAGTTATCGAATACCAACCGTAACTGGTTAAATTTGGGGAAGATCCAATCGTAAAACCAGTTACGGTTGGTAATTAAATTTGGACAACAACCGTAACTAAATTACGGTTGATAACTAATGAATCGAGACCAACCGTAAATACCCTACGGTTGGTGTGTCAACTTAACTTTTGAACCGTAAATCATTATTTGATAAATTCTTAAGACACAGGATTATTTACGGTTGGTATGGTTGTTTGAGTAACAAACTGTAACTCAATTACGGTTGATAAATATGATGCAAATAAAAACCGTAACCGAACATATTGTCAAAACTAAGAACTTACGGTTGGCATTTGAGTTTAAACCAACTGTAACATCAACCCAATCTACGGTTACGGTTCGTATTTAAGTTATTACCAACCGTAACTAGCATAAACCCAGAAATTTCAATTTCAATTTTCATACAAAACCCTAATTTTTGATACAAAATTAACTTAAATCCAACACAATAAACTAAACCCTAACTGGGTGTTCCAAACATTTTTCAAATCGCTGATTAATCGAAGACGATGAAATTTTCGGTTTTAATGGAGGTTAGGGTTGATGGAGAAGAAGACAAGATGAAGAAGAAGATGAAAAAAAAAAACTGATTTGATTTTTTCTGATTCATTAGGTTTAAAAAAAATTGATTTGATTTTGGTTAATTTAAGGTGAAAAGGGTAATCTAGTCATTCTATAACCCCTATATGACACCCCCTAACCAATAAGAGGGACACTGCTATCACATTTGCCGCCCCTCTACCATTTCTTGCCGCCCCTTTACCAAGCTTGAATTGCAATGTGGAAGTCACTTTCAGAGAAAATTGAAACCACCACAAAAAACTGATAAAGAAATTTGACGGAGGCTAATAAACAGAAAAAGACTTCAAGATTGCTAAGCAATTAGTTGCCAAAAGCATAAAAGGAACCTGCAAGTCGATTTACTCAATTAAGCATTCAGCTCTGCCTGGACATCTTACTTTTTTAGCTGTTTTGAAGGCCGCCGATTCATTTGAGTTATGATAGGACTGCATATATTCTCTAATTCCTCCAGGTGGTCGTTCATATCGCCCAAATCCCCTAATTCATTGTTACGCAACCACTGGCTGACATTTTCGAGTGCAGCCTCAATCTTCTTATTATCTTCCACTGTTAGCTTCCCTCCAATACTATCCATAGTTCTTCTCATGTCGGATAGGTAATTCTCTAAGGAGTTCCTTGTCTCCATCTTCCTCTTGTACTCTTCATCTTCAAATTTGTATTTCTCAGCATCTTCAACCAACCTCATGATCTCAGCCTCCGAAAACCTCCCCTCCCTATTTCTAATCGTAATCTCATTCTTTTTACCAGATGTGTTGTCTTCGGCAGATACGGTTAGTATACCATTTACATCTATGTCAAAGCACACTGTCACCTTAGAAACACTGCGAGGTGCTTGAGGAATTCCTGTTAACTCGAAATCACCCAACAAGTTATTATCACAAACTCTTGTTCGTTCGCCCTCATACACCTGAATACGAAAATAGAGTTGATTGTCCTCGTAGGTAGAGAAGATCTTTTCCTTCTTTGTGGGAATCATGGTGTTTCTTGGGATCAAAACATCCATAACACCTGTAAGTCTCTTAACACCAAGAGAAAGAGGGGTGACATCCAACAACAACAAGACCTGCGCCTTCTGATTAGCGTCACCACTCAAAATAGCAGCTTGCACTGCAGCACCATAAGCCACAGCCTCATCAGGATTGATGCTCTTGCAGAGTTCCCTTCCCTTAAAGAAATCCTGCAATAGAGACTGCACCTTGGGAATTCTAGTAGACCCACCTACGAGCACAATTTCGTGAATGCAACTCTTGTTCATTTTGGCATCCCTCAAACACCTCTCAACACATTTCATACATTTCTTGAACAAATCCATGTTCAATTCTTCGAATTTAGAACGAGTAATGGACATATAGAAATCAACTCCTTCATGCAAACCATCAACCTCAATCATCGTCCAAGTAGCAGCGGAGAGGGTCCTCTCTTTGCACTCTCACATGATGTTCTCAACCTCCTAAGAGCCCTTGGTTTTCCACTAATGTCCAGGTTGTGCTTCCTCTTCAACTCTTCAACACAGAGATTTAACATCCGGTTATCAAAATCCTCTCCTCCAAGATGTGAATCTCCAGATGTAGCCTTGACTTCAATAATACCCGCTTCAATGTTGAGTATCGAAACATCAAAAGTACCCCCACCAAGATCAAAGACCAGAACATTCTTCTCATTATCACTAGTTACCTTCTTATCCAGCTCATAAGCAATAGCAGCAGCCGTAGGTTCATTGATAATACGCATAGCCAGCAATGGTTCCAGCATCTTTAGTAGCTTGACGCGTTGCATTGTTAAAGTAAGCAGGGACTGTAATGACGGCATCCGTAACAATTGAACCAAGATAGTGTTGTGCAGTTTGTCGCATCTTTGCGAGAATCATGGATGAGATTTCCTCAGCTGTAAGCTGCATGTCCTTTCCCTTGTAACTGACTTGAATCATGGGTTTGTCATCTAATCCAGCAATCACTTTGAAAGGCCATGCCTTCAAATCACTCTACCAACTAAACGTTTTGCATCTACAAAAACAGAAATCCTATATCATATATATATACTCAGAAAATCATCTCTAGAATGCTAATTCGCTCTAAGAACGATCAATCAAACAAATTTGTAATATCTACAATCTAGCAAATAACAGAATAAATTATTGAACAAATGATGGTGTAAGGGCAGATATACAGCTTACCAAAAACGGAGTTGGTAGGATTCCTGGCGACTTGATTCTTAGCAGCATCACCAATCAAACGATCAGAATCATTAAAAGCAACATAAGAAGGAGTAGTTTTATTTCCTTGATCATTAAGAATAATCTCAACATGGTTATTTTGCCATACACCAAACACATGAATATGTTGTTCCCAAATCAATACCGATTGCTTCTGCTCTTTTTTCCTCTGTTCTTTCAACCATTTTAAAGATTACTAACACTCAATCAGAAAAAAAAAACTCAAGAAAAACAATGGGGTTTTACTTCATTACTAAGAATTTTAGAGAAAATGATTTGGGGGTTTTGGTGTGAAAGGGATTGTTGAAAATTTTGATTTTCATAGAGAGGAAAGAAAGTGGTGTTTTTCGAGAAGCAAAGGAAGAGACAGCAGGAGCAGGGGGTTAACCCGAGGGATAAAAAGTTGAACTGATGTGAATTTGACTAAGAATTGTGTTTTGCCTAAGAATTCTGTTTTGCCTCACAGACGGACGACTTTTGAGTCAACCTAAGTTGACTTACAAAATCGGTTGTCCGTCCAAATTTCTTAAGTTTCATTTTTTTTTCCATTTTTGCCCCTCAATCATGGTTAATGGGAGTTGACCGAAGTTAATTCTTAAACCAGTTTGGAATATGGATAATCCTAAGATCCGGATCTGATATGAGCACTATACTGATATGGAAGATTAAAAATTTTCTATAACTGAAGCATGTTTTGAATAGCAGCAAATCACCAATCTGCGCAACACTCAAATTCAACTATTTGTTATTGCGATGCGATTGTTGGCAATTAATTGAGAAACCCTAATTCGATTCCTCTTTAATGTGATCTTGTGTATGGGTTTCTTTGATTGATTTTGGGTGGTTTGTTTCTTATGAACTAAAGGTACTTTGTAATTCTATTGTCTCGAGCCGATAAGTGGTGTGCTATATTTTTTCTTACGTAGGTGTGAACTTGAGGTCATCGATCTTGACCCAAGCTTATATTCTACGACTTAAAGTTGGATATGTTATACGTAAAGTAAACAACTTAAAATATCTTATCTTATTTTAATGATCATGATGTATTAATTGAAAAATCTCTTTGTTAATATGTCGCCTACTAATCCAGATGATCGTGTTGTATTAATTGACAATCCTCACCACCATCTTCTTAACACAATTAGTGATATCGTAACAAATTTTATGTCACGAAAAATGAAACATATATCATTCCCAACAGTATCCAACACAATAAAATGGGTACACTTCATACGATTATGTCAATGTCATATATACGAAGTTCAAAAGATAAGCGTTATACTTCGTATTTTAATTCCTTAATACTACGATCATGTGATCATGTCTCACTACTAGAGTATAATAATCAATTACAGCTTCACAGTTATGTTTTCAATATAACACGACTTGAAAGATACGTTAGGGATGAAACAGTTCAAGTCAATATTACTAACTTCAAGAGGAAGGATGATGTCGTCGTTGTAGCTCGTTACTTTTTCACGTTCTTGTGTCTTGAGTAATACTTGTATGTCTCATAATCCTAGACTTTCTTATCTAACCTATACAAAGTTGTCTCTAGTACATAATCAAGTGACTCTTTAGATGAGTTTTGATTCACTAAAATATGCTCTAACAATATACCCCTTTGTCAATTTTACTGAAAAAACTCTTAATACATATGTGTTAGAGCACTGCTCGGTTGAACTCGCATGCGTTGCTATCTCAAGCATGTATTTCAATGTTAGTGATCAAAACTATAAGTCTTGATTTCTAGCCTATTTATATATGTCTCGGACTAGGACATAGATTGTGTAGTTGAGCTTAAACTACACGGCGTTCATCATTTGAATACGAAAAACTACTAAGGGGAGATTGTGGAACTTTATCGACAAAAGTTATGTGGAGACTGAATCATCTATCACTTGGAAAGTCTATTTCTACTTTATCTCCTATATTGAGACATATGTCATATTACGATATAGTTTTCTATATACATATGTCATATGTGTTGGAAAGCTTTCGCTTCGACCAAGTTCATCTTATATCATGTGAAAATTGCCGAGTAACATCTTACATGGATTGTGTGATACAATCATTTGGTGTAATCTTGGAATGTTTCGTTATGATTATTTCAATATCTTGAAAATTGCTTTGATGCTAATAGTGTGTGAAAACGGCTATTGTCATCCTCTAAGAAAGTTTCAACAATTGAACTAAAGAGCTTAAAATCATGTAACCATGTTTGGATATAAGTATAGTGTGTTATCACATTTGTGTATAAGTCCAAAACCGGGAACCTGAAGTATGCGTACACGTATGTGTACTGGCGGTTGTTGGATGTCTGGGCAAGTATGCCTACCCGTACACATACTGGCGGAAGTCTCACGTCCGTGAATTTCTATTGGAGTTTGGAATGTAAATTGGTATGCGCACCCGTACGCGTACTGGCGTAACCAAACTCGGTCTGGCTACTTAAGTATGCATACCCGTTTGCATACTTGAGCTGGTTACTTTCTAAAATCGGTTGTGTACATGAACTTAAACATTTATAAATTAAGGAATGCAATCTTTGCAAACCGTGGCTATAATGTTCATGAAATGATTCGAGTGAATCAAAACGATTTTGCTTCAATTGTGTTCTTATATACTTCTATGAGAATATAGCAGTTAAACGGTTCTTTAACTAGTTTCATTTGAATCATTTGAACTATTCATGGTTAAGATGAATAAGGTTGATATGAGAGTAATTGTATGGCTAACTTCGGTTAACTATTTGTGAGCCAACATGGTGTACACGTTTGGGTACGATTACATAAACCTAAATGAGGGTACATTTTATTTGTGTGTAACAAGCAAGTTCGATATAACAATTGAAAGATATTAGCTTGGTTGAATCAGGTTTTTCATCCAACGATGAATATTGAATGCTTTGTTACCAAGGTAACTTGGATTGCAAACCCTGATTCGAAAATTATATAAATGAGAACTCTAGCAACTGGAAAACCTAATCCCCACACCTTATGTGTATTACTAGTTTCATAAACTAGAGTCGATTCTCCTTTAACCTTAGGTTTCGTTGAGACCCTATAGGTTAACGACTTTAAAGACTTCATTTGGATTGTGAATCCAAACCCAACTATTTTCTTTGTAGCTGCGTGTTCTGATCTTGCCCAATTCTATCATTTGAGTACTATCTTCTCCAAGATTTGCTAGAGATTTAATCTCCGATAGGCAAGATAAAAAGTAATCACAAACACCTTCGTTTCATCGTTTGTGATTCCATAATATCTAGTTTCTTTATCATACGATTTAGATTATTGTGAGGTGATTGATACTACTAGGTTGTTCTTCGGGAATCAAGTCCGGGTTATCAATTGGTTCCTTTTCTCCTTGATTTATCAAAAGACGGAAAAAAAACTCGGCCAGATTGCTTTGATGTGCTTTGGGCTGGGAATGGCGCAATAGTCTGGTCAGCGCATCTGTTTTGGGTACAGAGGGCCATAGGTTCGATTTAATGAAGTATCAGAAGAGGCATGGACGAATCTACATCGTATCAGAAGGCTCCGGCGATCTATATTATAACCCAAGAATGATGCAACACGAGGTTCCCCAAGGAAGAGCAACATGATGACGTACGAAGTGAGATAACTCGGAAGGAGAACCCAACAGGCCATCACGAGGGATAGTATAGAGCTCGTCCGAAATAATAAGAAGATGTACGATAGCTTCACCAGCTCGGCGAGACTAGGCTTTCACGAATCTAATTTGCCTATAAATACCAGTCCACGTAGAAGGAAATGGACATGTAATTTTAGATGGTCTTTCTATAGAGAATTCCTGTAAGAGATCTAGATAAGGAGAGAGTGAGAAATCTAAGTGATATTTGTAACTCTTTCAAGGGTAAGACCTTAATCAATAAAGAATAAATCTTCTTTCCCGTGGACGTAGGTCTTCATGGCCGAACCACATTATATGCTTGTGTCAATCTGTACTTTTCATGTTCTTTACATCTTGTTTATCTTTGAATCTTGAATGTTAAGTAGTTTATAGCCTTTAGATTTACTTGGATGTAGTCATCAGAAAAGATGCAACTACAACGGACCTTTTGATGTTGATCTCTGGATCTCTGTTGTTGGCTTCCTCTTAGCTACTGAGATTGTTGAATTGAGTGGAAAGTTTCAAGACAGCCAGGGAACAGACCTTGAACAATGTAGGCAAGTCGTGGTGCATATATGAGAAAATCCCCGAGACCCAAATTAAAGAAACAAAAATAAACATCACAAACTATTACCAACCCTAATCAAGAAAAATAACACTTTAATGAAAACTATTACCAAGAAAAACAAGAGCTTAAAAATTTACCCTAACCCTAATATTAAAGCTAAAGTTCTGCCATTGAACATGATGAAGAAGAATAAGTCATAGATGATTACCCAATTAATCGCGAGAAAATTTTTGTGAGAAAACAAAGACTACCATTGAAATCGAACATTTGTTGGAGGGTATTGACTTCTACTCCACCTTCGGGATCTGGGGACATTTTAGAAGAATATGATGAAGGTTGATTGAGAGCACATAATGAAATGGAAGAGAGAGAGAGAGAGATAGGAATTCAATGAGAAGACTGGATCTCCAATCTACATTAGACTTTGCAGAGAAAAAACCAAGAGAGATAGAGGTGAGGAATTCGGTTGTGAAAGAGGTGAGAGAGCGAAGAAAAATAATTGAAGAAAAATAATTGAAGAGATAAACAGATAAAAGAGATAAGGTTGTTTGGGTTTTACTGTGGATATGAGATATTTAATCACAGTCGTAGGTCAGTGAGCAGACCCAATCTCGAGAAAATCTAACCACAGAATCATCTGGCCTTAGCAGTCACGACATCGGTTGTTGAAGAGGGTTAATATATGGTAATAAAAAATTATTATACAACAACCGTGTTTAGCCATTAAAGAATTTTTCCTTGTTTTTATTAAATCTATGACCGTTTTGACAGGTCCACGGTCAATTGACCGCTGTTGAGGGTCGGGGAAGTGGGTCAATAAAACCTCATTTTCCACTAGTGATAAG